>OZ020480.1:39826119-40064512 GCA_963971345.1 Andrena flavipes
ATACGATGAGTGTCTGTTTTCCGCCATGATGGCGAAATCTACTAGCCGCGCGGCCAGCCGCGACGGATTTTAGCTCGACTCCTCTAAACTGAGTCGTAGCCGCGGCCCCGCTGGGGCGATCCAGCGCCACAGTGGAACAGAATCCCAAAAATAAGGAAACAAGTCAGAATTCAAAAGTTATGGGATTATATTTTTTTAATCTATTTCTTGTAAACTAATAATATGAGTTCCTAAAAAAGGGAAACATATCGTGGCGGTTAATTCTGATCTGTGTGTAAACACGTGTCAAAGTTTGTATATGTATTTTTCTTGTGGAAAATTTTGAATTGAGTCTTTCGAATTTTGATAATATAAAAGATACACAAATATTTTGGGAACCAAAATGAGTAGTATCTGTTTTGGTAAGCAATAGCAAATAATTAGTTACATACAGTTATTTTCCATAACAAGCCCATTGAAGAAATATCAGCAATTATCGACTTTTTAGTTACCCTCCGGGAACTTCTGAGCGCATTTCTTTTTTGTTTTATAATCAACATATATTTGGCTTTGCAACTACGAAAAGAAGATTTGGCAATATTTACCAATAATGGAGTAATCATCTGTATTCTATCACGCACAGTGAGGCTGAATGCCAAGAAATGGGGGAAAATTCAATAACATCACATTTTTCGCACTGAAACTGCCGAATATAATTAAGCAAGTTCATAAAAAAGGTATTAATATACCACTCATACGGTGGATTAGCGTTATTTAAAAAAATAATGTCAATACTTCCAATAAAACTAGTACAATTTGATAAATATACCTGCATACTGTGGTAAGTGAAGAAATATTTGCAAACCTGTATGCATGTTATCCTATATAGGTACCAAATACTGTTCAGAAAGGGATAATACATTCCTACGAAATTATACAATATTTGGGCAACCGTCCAATCGGCTACTTGGATGAAGGGATCAAAGATGCTAGAAATAAAGGTTTTAAAAAGTAAAGAAAAGATTGTACGCTCAAAATATTCTCATTGTGATTCAAACGAAGATTTTCTAAACTTCTTATCGATTTCTTCAGATACACTACTGATGTTTTGTAAAGTAGCTTTATAAAATTCGACATGTTGATTGGAAAAAGTGGCATGTTGAATTTTTTTTCTCTATTCTTGAGATTGGCGCACATTGGGCGTTTGGACAAAACCGGGATCAGAGCCAAGCGAGAATTAATTCGTTGTTTTCGACCGATAATTTCATATTTACCCAAGAACGTTTCGACAACATCTGTTTGCCAGCATTTCTAAAGGGCAGTTAAGGACGTAGTGCCGTTGTTACGTCCCTCGTTCCTATTCGGGGCCGCGATTTTTGGGGAGTTATAATTTTTTGTCCGCTTTCGAGCTAGTCCAGGGACTTACGCTCTGGGATAGTTGAATGTGGGGTTTTATGTCTTTGATTCTGGATATATTACTTACTGTTTACTGGTCGATCAAAATGAGTCGCCAAGGGATTGGGGTTTTAGGTATCCCGTCGATCTGGGTCGCTTCTTCTTGGTTACAGGTTGATTGGGGTTGTTGATACGGGATCTTCGGCCGGGTAGGGGCTCCCAACAGTGTTGATGTGGCGGGAGCGTCTTTATATATTAGGGCCAATTTTCTAATCTGATATTTTCTTCCGGCACGGTGGCCTCTAGGCATCTCACCTTGGTTTAGTGAATTGAATTGATTAGATTTTCTTTATCCGGGGATCATGGTTCACGTCTAATTTCGAGTGACACCGTGGGCGGCTGTCCTGCTTATAAGTATCACTTTCAACAGACGTAAAACATGATCGCGTATTAACGAGTTCGATCGGTTTATTGAATACGCGAATATTTCTTTGTAACCACTGCTTGGTGACACCGTCAATGGAAACAAACAAATTGACAATATTGGAAAAAGCATTTCATAATAACAATTTATCGCGGAAATCGCATTTTACACTCAATACCCGATGACACCGTGGGCGGCTGTCCTGCTTATAAGTGTCATCTTTGACGAGTGCAAATCACGATTAAACTTCGTTCATAATTTCGATTTATAATATTTTTATCAAAAAGGTGTTTATGCCTGAGGTAGGGAATATGGAAAACTTAGGTAAACTGCACTCACTTTTATATTGTTTATCACTTTTATTTTTCTCACTGGTGTTAGTCTATAAAGTTTTCTTTGTAATTGTAATAATTATTATTCAATAATCCAATAATTCAATGATTAATAAATTCAATAATAATGAGCTCCGCGGGTGGTCCGGGCCCTTTTTATAGGGCAATTGGTCACTCCTTCTCTAGGATTTGTCACATGACAAATCATAGGTGGGAGGCCCCATTCCACAGCATCCACCTGGAATCTTCCAGGGAGAATCTTCCCATCGGTCTATTCTGGGATTTCTGTTTACTACTTAGGCACGTTCCATTTTAACTGATTCCCAGCAGCGACGATAGTGAGATTCTTACATTAATTCGCATTTGATTTAAATGTTATGCGCTTACAATATTTTCTGTACGATCGGTTTCGTACAGCTTATTTACTAGGGTTGAAGTTAAAACATATTATTTTGGGTATTTATTTGTGGGAAATAGCGGGAGGGCAATCTTCTGGCGAGGATCAGGGGCACAGCTCCGCGAAGGTAATGTCGTCTCCACTGGTTGATAAGGGCCCTCGTACCACACTGGCCATCAACTGGTGTTAACTGGGCCTTCTTGGTGTTTGTGCGGTCAGCTACCTGGTATACAGCTGACTATCCGCCACCTCCTTGATCTGGCTGTCCTGCTCGCTGCCGTCCGTGTATTCTTTACTCGATCTCTTCTTATCGTTGTTTACAATTTGAATGCCATGTCGGCTATTTGTTGCACAATATAGTATTCATATGAGGTAATTACAATACCTCTGAGTACGAAATAGTAAATGTATGCTTTAAAAGGTTAATTAACATTAGACTCCACGTCGCGGGACGTGACAGCCGTCTTTAATTTTAGACATTCTTCAGTCTGACAATGAGTTAATGCGTATATTGCTCTGTCGGTGCTTTCGTACGTACGATGGGTTCGGACCCGGTCTATTTAACTTCTACTATTAACCGCCGCGCCGACTCGCGGGACAATATGGTCATAAACCACGACTCTGGCCTGACGCTTTGGGCTATGAATCTTTGACCGTAGACCTTTTCAAGTGCGTTCCTCGACCCAAAGTGGGACCCTGAACACTGCGCGGCTGGAGCCTAGCCGCCGCGGCGGGCCAGTGACCGGTGTCTGGCCGCCGAGGTGGGCCACCGACCGCTGCTAGGAAACTCGACCTTTACGTTACACGTGATTTTCATCCATTTATCCTTTATTCATTATTCACTTTAAATAACAAACAAACCATGACAACGTGTTCGATTTTATTTGTTACGTCTTTTTCATTTGCCATTCTACGTAATTTTCTTCGTTGCATGCCGAGTTGCTTGTTCACAAGTCGCAGCGCGGTGCGTAGCCACGCTAACGCGGGAACTCGGCCGTCAGACTCGTGCTCTGATTGGTCGGTGCTTTTTGTTAATATCTCGTTAACGAAACCTCGGAAAGAATTTTCGCAAAGGAAAAAGTTGTTTGCAATCACCCCCTGAATCACCCTCTTCAAGGACCCGCAACATTTTTGGGACACCCTGTATATGATAACTTCAAAAACTCAAAGTGCAAACGATTTTGTCAAGTTAATGGATGGTATCACAGAAACTCAGGAAATTGGTATGCTTCTTCCTGACCAATACCCAGGCTGTTGAGTACGAAAATGCTCGTGCTTGATTGCTAAGCCGTAATCGTTTCTCGAATGCCGGAAAAGATGGTGTGGAAGGGTGTTAAAGAAATTACACTCGGTTAACAATAACAAAACAAAAGTGGACTCTATATTAAAAGAAGTTTGACTGAACAATTACAGACCGGCTCAGTCGAGCGCTCGTTTCGATCTGCCATTTCTACCCACGGCGGTACATTTGCTCGCGACCGGAAAATCTCTAAAATTCATCGCAGGGGTGGAGTCTTAAGGAAACAGGGATAAATGAACTTAAACTATTGGTGGAGGCGTGTCAATGTCGAGGATGGTTGTGAAGCGTAAGAGAGGGAAACTTCCAAATCACGAAACTGTCCTGGAATATTTTTCGAAACATCGGTATTAAATTTATGGGTTTACGATGTTACCTCGGCGACAGTTTAAATACATTGACGCGAGGCCACCCGAGTGAAACCCTTATCCTCTGGGAAATTCAGTTCCGTCGTAGGCCAGCACTCGAACCTTGGTGATATATGACTCGACAACAGCCCTACGCTTGAACTGACGAAAATCAGATTCGCATCCTCAAACCTAAACAAGACAATACGCCGATGTCCCCTTCTGGACTCGATAGTTTAAGCGAGTACTCTCGGTACGTAGCTAGTCAAAACAGCGCGACTCTTATGCTTGACTTACTCTGTAAGCAAGCTGGCATCACCGCGTGACAGCTGATCGCGTATATTCGTTCGCCGCGCAATGTGATCAAAGATTCAGTTTATTATATTCATAATATCAAGAATAAATTACGTTTGAATATACATGTAATAATTCTTCTGTTATTATTCCTGATATTCTATTTCCATACATTAAACTTCTTCAAGTTCAATGTGCGTCGCTCAAAACTCAGTCACTGCTATTAGCAATAGTGCGCCTAACCTTCGAATTGCGCTGTTGCCAGATTGTAGCGAGTGATGGCTGCTAGCCTCTAATAAACGTGACTTTTCGGTAATAAATGATTCATTGCAAAGCTCAGAGGTACCTAATCAATCTTTTTAAACCCGCAAAATATTCGTCAGATAATTTTCTAGGCATACACAAATTTTGAATGACAACTGCTTCAAAATATGTATGTGAAGACGTGAAACGCACGATTTCTCATAAGACTTTGTACAAAATTTGTCAAACCGGAAATATTAATTTCTCGCTTCTGAGGTACCCCAGGCCTTTGAAAATTTAACTGAGTCATTTTTATACATAAATTGAACAGTATGTCAAGTTTCATCAATATCTGAATGTTTTTCCTCCTACCGAGTGTACTCCCTTAAGAGCTTACGCTTTCTATTCTCAACACAGGCATTAACTCGGAAGAATTTATGGGAAAATAAATATACCAATAGTCTTTACAGCGGTCAATGCCGCCTTTTCAAATGGATTAAACGAAAGGTTAAACCAAACACTGGTAAACAAGATTAGATGCAAGATAAATCAATCAAATAAGAAAGTCGCTTGGACGACAGTAGCTAAAGAGGTTGTAAAAAAATACAACAAAATAGAACATTCAGTGACCGGTTTTACACCAGAATACCTATTATGTGGTACAGATGCATCAATCTTATCACAAGAACTAAAAAAAGACATAACAAAATAAAACTGGTTAGAAGATAGAAAGACAGCACAAAAAAATTTAATAAAGGTTCATAATTATAATAAAGAATTATTTGACAAAGAGAGAACATATCATGAATTCAGTGAAGGAGATTTAGCATATGTGGAAAATGGAAACAAATTGAATAGGAAAAAATTAGATGAACTGAAAAGCGGCCCATATCAAATCGTCAAGAAAATATCAAATTCAATTTACAAAGTAAACACAGGCCACCCAAAAATAGAATCAAACGTATTCCACATTACAAAATTCATCCCAATTTTAACATTATAAGAAGATGGGACTACAAAAGAAGAAGAACCAGACAACTAGTCCTAACAAAATTTCATGAAAATTTTCATCTTCAGGAGAGGAGATGTAAGAAAAGTATACTTTCTAAATTTAAATTTGCCGCGCTCTGACGGAAAACGACTGATCGCCCCACGCGGCTGGGTTTGGAGTTGGAGGTTGAGGATGATAAAAGACACGTGCTAAGAAATTTACGTACTGCGTAAAGTTAAATAAAAATCGTAATTGTAAAAGACAGATAATAAGAAAATTGACAATCTAATAAAAATACTTTAATTGTCGTTTCTTTGTTTTACAGGTAGGGTTTTATGTTTGTAAATAGTGTAAATATTATTTTGAAGTGTTAAATAAACTCAAACTTTGTTTTACAGAGCAACACAACATTGGTTATTTTGTCAAAAAAAAAAATTCCTAATTATTAGAATTGATCTTATATACATTTACCTGCAGTACTGTATCGGGCGATATGACGTAACAATTGACGATGCTCGCGCGGAAATTTCATAAACCCGTGTCGAAAAATGCTAATCCACGACGACTCGGATAATGACGGCGCGCTTAACGAATCGCGGATCTTATGCCTCTCGATTGTCAATGGTTCGTCATCCAACTGGAGCAACGTCGATAAACAGTTCAGCTCACCATCGGAATCGCCATCAGACGAAGATGACGCGAAGATGCTTCGGACACACGTTCGAGCTATTTCAACACTACTCATAAGTAATGTCAAACGTTGTTTTTCAGATTCTGATACACTTCGAGTCGTAAAATGCGCGTTAATAGAGCGCAAGTACTCGTTACGTACCACTCGTAGCACTGTTTTTCGATACTCTGCAGTGGGATCAGCCCCCGTAACAATTCGTACAAATTCACGAAAAAGTCCATGTCGCGTGATACTTATGCACACGTAACGTATTGCACGATCTTCGCCGAGCGACTGCAGGATTTTTAATATACTAACCTGCCCTACCCGAGACCCTTATTACGCTATCGCACTATGTTTACGCTAGTTACAGTTCGAACGGATCTTCAAATTTTGCTTTGCAACTCCCACGATTCAAATATAAACATGCGGTATCGCGCGGTGCAATGTTATATATACTCCATGGGCTGCTGCAAGGATTGACTTACAGCCTCCCTGATATGAAAAACTTGGAACTCTACCCCGAATAATTATCACTCAAAGTTTATGAGGGTTGCTTACGTGAATGCAACGTCGAATAATTATTGCGCTATGTTTTCGTATGTTTGATCATGTAACGGTCACGAAGCCCCTCGAAAAGGGTACTTCTGACGTCGCCCTGTTCTCGATCATGAAAATACTCGGAACTCCACCCGAAAAATTATCGCGTGAACGCAACGCCTAATTTATTGCTTCAGAGACATTGCGTTTTCTCGAGGGTACTTCATAGAAGCCAACACGCGTTACATCCTGCTCGGATATAAACACACGGCATGGCACGTTGCAATGTTTATTTCATGGGCTATCGCGATGTTTGATTTCCAATAATTATCGCTCTATGCTCACATCATTGCACGTGAGCTGTATTGGTTCCACGAATCGAATATAAACACACGGCAGGAAGCGCGTGCGCGTAGGTGCCAAAAACGCGTTCAATCCTGTCGTGCGCCATGATTCCTTATATTTTCTGAGAAATCCTGGTTCGCCTTCTTTAAACGTCCTTAGGTGGCGCCAATACGAAATGTATGAAAAAATTTGAAAAATTTACCAAGGCGGGCCCAAATACCGATGCGGGCCCAAAGTACCTGAAACATCCAATAGGTGGCGCCAATACGAAATGCGCGCGACGCCATTTTAAAATTTTGAAAATCCTCCCCCTCCCCTGTGATGTCACCCTCTCACCTACGAACTCGATAGACGCCATTTTGAAATCCCCCTCCCCTATGACGTCATCCCCCTCACCCACGAACTCGGTACCCCTCCCCGCCTCCCCCCCCCGTATCTCGCGGAAGAGCACGGTACCTCCCACCCCGCCTCACACCCCGCGCCCCCGGTACCCCCCGCCACGCCTCACCCCTCGCCCCAACTTGATTCAGAATCGACATAGCCTAACTACTGATGAGAATGCCTACATTGAACAGCAAATAACACAACTGACTACAACTACGGGTTCTTTCGGTGACAACACAGATATTGCTGTTCATCATTCGCTGTTAAGGACAATGTTAGACTCAAAAGTTTGTAATACCTTGCTGGATAATACATCTTCACAGACGTGCTACGTATGCGGAGCTTCACCTATACAGATGAACAAAATAGATAATGTCCTGAAACGCTTCTGTGACCGCCAATCGTTCAATTTCGGTCTGTCGACTTTGCACGCTTATATCCGTTTTCTCGAGTGCCTTTTACACGTGTCGTATCGGTTGGATATCTAGAAATGACAAATTCGGGGCACTGGAGATGAGAAGCACAGGTTTCAACGAAGAAAATCGGAAATCATTTCTAAATTTAGAAATGAAACGGGCCTTCTTGTCCACGTTGTTAAACAGGGGTTCGGGACCACAAACGACGGCAATACGGCCAGACGTTTTTTTGCAGATCCGTGGAAATCTGCAGAAATTATCGGCGTAGATGTAAATCTAATATCCCGCTTTGCGGTTGTTCTACAAGCTATTTCATGTGGTCAAAGTATTAATACATCAGCTTTCCGTCAATATACCCTTGATACAGCCAAACTTTATGTATCTTTATATCCATGGTACTATATGCCAGTTACTGTCCATAAAGTGCTTATACATGGTGCTGATGTGATGGAAAGCTTCGTACTACCCATAGGACAAATGTCGAAAGATGCACAAGAAGCAAGGCATAAAGAATTACGAGCATTTCGCGAATACCACACTCGAAAAATTTCTTGGCGGGCCACCAATGAAGATCTCCTAAACAGCCTCTTAGTATTAAAGTATTTATGCTATCGACCGTATTTCTTAAATAAACAATAAGTGTTTTCGGCGCACTAGTTCGGTCAGTTTAACTGTTAATAAAAGCTATTTTGCAATGTAATAGATTTAATTTCCAACGTTTCGGTCTGTGTTTAGACCTTTTTCAAGGAAAGAACTTAATATCATTTACTGCGGTCGCTTTTAAATACGTCAACAACGTTTGATACGACGTGTGACAACGCGGGTCGATGGACTATGACTGGAGTAAACAATATTTTGGGGGGCTATTTAAAGGTGAAAACGACTGTGGCAAAAACGGAGTCAATAGAGAAACCGTTGAAAATTCAGAAGAGAGGCCGTTAAAAATTCGTAAACGGATCTATGAGATTTGGAAAGATTCCTTTTTAAAATTTTCTTAAACAAGTATATTGAAACACTTCCACAGTATCACAGACAAGATACCACTAAAAGAATTTACCTGTGGTAACAACCGAAAACACTCTAGAGGACACAGAATATGATTACATAATGCAGTTATATTATGTATTAGTGATTTGTTCGTGCTGGCCATTTTTTGAAGTGCGGATCCATCAGTAACATTACATCATAAAGCATTATTGCTTTAATATAGTTGCGTAGTATTCTTGTATCTTAGGTGATTCATACCTGAGATTTACGCTTTGTTCTTTAATCATATGTAACGTTTCTAACAGGATCCTACGACTCCAATTAGCCTCTCTATCAATAATTTTAACATTATTGAAGTCAAATCTGTGATCAAACTCCAATGAGTGTTTTGTTAGGGCAGTGTGCTGTGAGGGTGATAAAAAAATGTTCTTTTTGTGTTCATAGATCCGTCTCTCTAAAAGTCTTGACGTTTGCCCAATGTAAACTTGGTTGCAACCCATGCAAGGGATTGAGTAAACAATATTTGAATTTTTTAATAAGGGAATTTTATCTTTAATTGGGGGAAACAAGTTTTTAGTGTAAGAAGGTATTCTAAAAATTGTGTGCATGCCTGTTTTCCTGAAAATTCTTTTTACATCGTTCGAAATATTGTTACTAAAAGGTATAACCACAGTATTCCTCCAGCTAATAGGTCCCATTTTTTTGATTTTTTCCTCCTTTCTTTTTTCCATCAATGTTGGATGGTAAATTTCAAAAATACGGTCACGGATGATTGTTGTGACCATTTTAATGGGATAACCATTGAGTCTTAGAGTATTTTTTATGAGAAGTAAGTTAGCTGGGCGGAATTCAGGGTCCGAGAGCAAAATTGCACGATCTATTAATCCTTTTATTAATCCCACCTTATGCTGCATGGGATGAGCCGAAAAAAAGTTTATGTATCTCCCCGACCAACTCGGTTTATGATACCAATTGGTGCAAAGTTTGTTATTTGACCTAATAACTGATGTGTCAAGAAAGTTTAGACAAGAATCTTTCTCAATCTCGTATGTGAATTGTAATCTATTGTGAAAGTTGTTAAAAGTATCAAGCAAAATAGGCAAATCTTCAGGTTTAATACATGTAATAATATCGTCAACATATCTTTTATAAAATTTTAATTGAAAAGGTACCTTCGAAAGAGAGACAGTCTCTAATCTCTCCATTACCAAATTGGCGATTACTGGGGAAATTGGAGATCCCATAGCTGTTCCAAAAATCTGTTTGTAAAAGACTCCATTGAACGAAAAAATGTTGGCTTCTAACACAAATTTTACGGCTAGGAGAAAATCATCTCTACTACTATTTTCTCCTAGCCGTAAAATTTGTGTTAGAAGCCAACATTTTTTCGTTCAATGGAGTCTTTTACAAACAGATTTTTGGAACAGCTATGGGATCTCCAATTTCCCCAGTAATCGCCAATTTGGTAATGGAGAGATTAGAGACTGTCTCTCTTTCGAAGGTACCTTTTCAATTAAAATTTTATAAAAGATATGTTGACGATATTATTACATGTATTAAACCTGAAGATTTGCCTATTTTGCTTGATACTTTTAACAACTTTCACAATAGATTACAATTCACATACGAGATTGAGAAAGATTCTTGTCTAAACTTTCTTGACACATCAGTTATTAGGTCAAATAACAAACTTTGCACCAATTGGTATCATAAACCGAGTTGGTCGGGGAGATACATAAACTTTTTTTCGGCTCATCCCATGCAGCATAAGGTGGGATTAATAAAAGGATTAATAGATCGTGCAATTTTGCTCTCGGACCCTGAATTCCGCCCAGCTAACTTACTTCTCATAAAAAATACTCTAAGACTCAATGGTTATCCCATTAAAATGGTCACAACAATCATCCGTGACCGTATTTTTGAAATTTACCATCCAACATTGATGGAAAAAAGAAAGGAGGAAAAAATCAAAAAAATGGGACCTATTAGCTGGAGGAATACTGTGGTTATACCTTTTAGTAACAATATTTCGAACGATGTAAAAAGAATTTTCAGGAAAACAGGCATGCACACAATTTTTAGAATACCTTCTTACACTAAAAACTTGTTTCCCCCAATTAAAGATAAAATTCCCTTATTAAAAAATTCAAATATTGTTTACTCAATCCCTTGCATGGGTTGCAACCAAGTTTACATTGGGCAAACGTCAAGACTTTTAGAGAGACGGATCTATGAACACAAAAAGAACATTTTTTTATCACCCTCACAGCACACTGCCCTAACAAAACACTCATTGGAGTTTGATCACAGATTTGACTTCAATAATGTTAAAATTATTGATAGAGAGGCTAATTGGAGTCGTAGGATCCTGTTAGAAACGTTACATATGATTAAAGAACAAAGCGTAAATCTCAGGTATGAATCACCTAAGATACAAGAATACTACGCAACTATATTAAAGCAATAATGCTTTATGATGTAATGTTACTGATGGATCCGCACTTCAAAAAATGGCCAGCACGAACAAATCACTAATACATAATATAACTGCATTATGTAATCATATTCTGTGTCCTCTAGAGTGTTTTCGGTTGTTACCACAGGTAAATTCTTTTAGTGGTATCTTGTCTGTGATACTGTGGAAGTGTTTCAATATACTTGTTTAAGAAAATTTTAAAAAGGAATCTTTCCAAATCTCATAGATCCGTTTACGAATTTTTAACGGCCTCTCTTCTGAATTTTCAACGGTTTCTCTATTGACTCCGTTTTTGCCACAGTCGTTTTCACCTTTAAATAGCCCCCCAAAATATTGTTTACTCCAGTCATAGTCCATCGACCCGCGTTGTCACACGTCGTATCAAACGTTGTTGACGTATTTAAAAGCGACCGCAGTAAATGATATTAAGTTCTTTCCTTGAAAAAGGTCTAAACACAGACCGAAACGTTGGAAATTAAATCTATTACATTGCAAAATAGCTTTTATTAACAGTTAAACTGACCGAACTAGTGCGCCGAAAACACTTATAGCCTCTTAGTATCCTCAGACCCTCTGATTTCAAGTCTAAAGCCACTTCCACCGGGTGCGAAGAAAGACTTGCCACCAGAAGTACTATCTTTATTACTTCTATAAATATATTTTATAAAATTGAACTGATTTTAATTTCTATCGCGCGTTCATCCCAATCCCACTTTTCTATATTCAATGTTTATCAAATAAGGGGCCGTCCTTAAATTACGTAAGGGTATTTTGGCGATTTCTTACCCCCTACCCCCCCCCCCCCCAGTATAAGAATTCGTAAGATTTTATATTCTACCCCTCCCCCCCCCTTTCTTACGTAATATTTTTTACATTCAATTTTTTCAGTTAAGAAAATTCTTTTAAACGTTTATATAATTCATTTATCTCGGTTTCGGGAAATTATACTAAAATTACTTTTCTGGAACATTAATTATATAATATATATTTATTCTTTTTAGAAACATCGAGTACCAATTAAAATTATGTGAATTTAAAGTTCTTCGCTTGTCCATGGATTTTGGATCCAATCCCCAACTGACTTTATGATAGGAAGTGAATCTATTTCGGGGGACCTATTTTCTCTAATTTCTTTAACATCCACGTCGTCCGCAGGTATCCATTCTGCATCTTCTGCTCCGGTGTCCTGATCTCGGAAGATACAGAGAAATTCGTCGTTGCGTCGAGGTTCGATGCGTTTAGATTTCAATACATTTTTCGCCAATCGAGAGGATATTACACGATGCTTGAGAGATTTTATGTGCGAGGCGGCTGCTTTTTTGGTTGCAAAATAGTGTCCGCATATGTTTAAATTTTGTGGTTAATTTGGAGAGCACAAAGTTTTCCAGAGCCAATCTTTGAAAAAGAGGCAAGAATTTTGAATCATCACTTGTATCGTTAGGACTTCCTAATGTCAATGTTCCTGTTGCTTCATCTTGTCTAACGCGACAAGGAGCTGGAAGGAAACCGTTGGGCAAGATAGAATGGAGGTTACTTCTTAGCGAGCCGCAACATTTGGTGTCTTTGCATTTGCTAACCTGCAAAAGATATTGCGATTCACGTACATGCATCGCATACCAAACATCATCCACTTCTTGAGGTACATCAAGATTATCGACGGGGTGTTTGAATTCCGCCAATACTGCATAACCATCTATAACCATCTCGCTCCATATGTTGGCAAGCGTGGCTCCAGCGCTTGCAAAATTTTGGCGTTCGAGTTCTTTATTAATTGTTTTCCCACTACTATCTAGATGGGTACCATAATTATCATGGCGTAAAATAACACCTGAAAGTTGGCTACTCAGTGGAGCCATCCTTCTTTCTACACGATTGAAAGCACTGCGACCAGGTGCATTAGTGACAACAAATATGGCATCTAAGTCATAATCCTTGAAATGTTGAATTGCAAATGCAATTACCTTCGGAAACCTTGGATTCTCGTCAGGTCCTCCATCGGAAGAGATAATAATTATTGGTTTAATACGATTTTGGAATTTCAGAATGCTTTCAAACTCCTGTAACTCCAACAAGCGTTTAAAATCAGCGGCATGACTCGCTGCAGTTGAGGAGTCGTGTTTCCCACTTCTTATCGCGATATAAGTAGGTCCTGAGTAGGATACAGCTTCCGGGTGTCCCAATCCTTGCGGTTTAACAACTATCCCTGCATATACAGAGGGAATGAGCTTATGCTTCTCGGCTATGACCCAATCATGGTCAGGAAGTTTAAGGGGGGAATTCCTTTTTTCTTGGTCAAAAATATCGATACTTTAGGATTTTTTATAAACAAAAATATAACATTAATTAATTTGAAACTTTGTATATGTTTTTGTTATACTTTCATCATGTTACATAAATTTTTTCAGTTCAATTCACTTAAAAATACAGTTTCAGTTGCCCGTGAACTAGGACGCTACGCACAATTGCTTCATTAACGGTTGACATGATATCTGCCCTCCAGTTCATCTGAAATCAAAAATTCTAATGAGATTTTATTTCATACACATATAATTATCGTTTGACCTACAATGAATAAAAAAAAAAAATTTTTTTCGAGAAATGGTAACTGTTTAAATTCAGATGTTCGATTTTTTGCAAAAAATTACCCGAACTTTTGATAATTAAAAAAAAAATATACAACCTATCGTCTTGCCTGTAGGTCAAACGATAAAAGGATTCATTCTTAACATGCAGTTAAAATTTCAAGTTGATCGATCCAGTACATTTTTTTAAATCATGTCAACCAGCTACGAAAAAGTTGTTTCGAGAAAAACGCGTTTAAAGTTTGTAGTGCAGTTACTGAACAAATATCAGGTACTTACAACTAATCAGCTATTCCAGGTCCCTATATTATTCCTTCCTCTTGCTCGTCGAATTGATTTTTTTCTAAATTTGCCATTCTAGCCTCTGTACGCGCCGTTTTTGTTGCTTCAAGGCTTCGTCTCGCCGATCTTTGTAATCGCCATTCATCTTTAGTCGTGGCGAAACTTTTACATTGATCTCCAATAACGATACCAATATCGTCCATGATTTTTAAAATTGCATAGCAGCCTTCATTAAAAATGCCTGCTGCTATAAATGCTGAAATCTCAATTGTTTTCAGTCCACAATGAAGGTGTTTGGGGGCAAGTCGCCAGAGCGTCGAGTTGAAACTCTCGTTGTTATTTTGAGTTTCACCACCCAAACACCTTTCTAATAATTCTTTTGAAGATAAATCTTCATAAATTGATTTTACTTCTTTTGCAACGTCTTCATGAAGTGGTGGCTCGTGGTTAAATTCTTTAAGAGTACCTTCAGCTTCAGCTTTACGCCATTTACACCAACTACCAGACCCCTTTGGACAGTACATGTGTTTCGGATATTTATCTGAAGATATTTTATGATAATATGTTGCCCATATGGCTTCGTACATATCATCGATAGAATCTGAATGTCTTCTGATAGCTAAACCATAGTACACTGTTAATTGTTTAATTAATTTATCAGTTAATTAATTTTTTCCTTTGTCAAATTATGCTAATGTCACTGCAAATAAATTCGAACTTGGCTGTTAGAAAACTACGACTCCAATAACATAAACGTTCTACAATAGTACCATGGATTCTGGGAGTATCGATCGCTCGATCACTTGCCGCCAAATATATACCTTCCTTCAAAAGTCCATAACTTTGAACATTTTATGAATTTTGATTTAAAATTTTGCAGAGACATTCCTACAAAGTTAAACTACAAGATTCTGTAAAAAACAAAAAATCGATTTTTTGACCCAAAAAAAAGGAATTCCCCCCTTAACTCGATATTCCACGTGCATAAGGATTGGGGACTGCTTTTGTGCAGCTTTTAAGCCAATGGGCACTCTCGCCTTGTCATCCTGGGAGATAAATGCCACCTGCTGAGATCCGAGCATTGATGCCAATGATTCTAAATAGCGAATTGATGCAGTACAAAATTGACCATCAGGGTGTGATTTGTGGCTATCGTTTTGGGCCCTGCAAAGTTTTACCGGAACCGTGGTAACATGCCTCTTTCCTTCCAGCGTTTTTGAATTTCTAGGTAGAAGTCTTAAGTATGTCGCATTTCTCGATAAATTAAATCCCATCGTTAGGAGCTTTTCATGCAAATCATCTAACGTTTTGCAAGATCTCACTTCTTCCGTTCGACGGCGTTCGTGTGTAGCTCCAGCGAAACTTGCTAATTCTAAAATTGCTTTGAAAATCTCTGGCTGGTCCTCCTCTACCCGAGGTCTTCCAACCTTTTCACGAATTTTTAAAACTGAAGCAGCAGTCGCATTAGAAGTACAAATTTGAATTAATTTTTGTTTATGGTTTAACCTAAATTTCTCCTGGTATTCTGCATTTCGCTGTTTATTTTTTAATTCTTTTTGCACATCTGCTAAATGCCTTTTAGTTTTCTTTATGTCACTTTGAGATGTGTTACCTCCGAGATTGGCATGTCGGGCGAGTATTTGAACATTCAATTTATTTTCTAAGATTTGAACTTTTTTGCTGACCACATCTTGAGCAGGCTTTGGATAGTGTCTCTTGAGAATGTTGGAAGGAGCTAATGAATCGTTAAAATTTTCCTTAGAACCTTCCTGTAGTGGATTATCAAGAGTAATTTGTTTTCCGAGAGTAATTTGTTTATCGACAGCAGTTTCTTTATCGAGAGCATTTTCATTGTCGAGAGTACTTTGTTGTTTGGATGTGTGTTGAGCCTTAAAAATTGAAAATATTAAATTTTAAAGACAATTATTTTTATTTCTTTAACATACATAGTTAAACAAAATTCTAATCGATTTGTATGGAACACAAGTAAAATGACTTTTAAAGGAACTATAGCTGAAAATATATTAAAAAACATTTCATCTTTAATTAATCGATAATCTTGTTTTTTTAATGATAACGAGTGAAATGATTAAATTATACATAGTATATTTATTTTTAAATATTAAAAGAATGTAATTTTTCTTATTCACGTTTTTTAACGTAAAAGAAAATCATTTAGTTCCAACGTTTCGAAACATTAGATTATTTAGTAAGTTTATTGGATATACGGTATTAATTTTGTAAAAAGATCTATATTTAAAATTTCTAACTATCTTTTTTCTGGGATCGCGTATGCAATGTAGAATTTATATGTAATGTGTTAATCATTTTTCAAGAATATTTATAATTAAAATTTTGATCAGATACTGTATTTCTACTTACCTTCGTAAAATATGTTAGAATACTAATTTTTTTCTGTTTATTTTGAGTATTGTAAAAGTCAATACGACTTCTTATAAAGTCTACAAATCCTTTTTTATCATCAACAAAATGTTTTTTTGCTTCATGCCATTCAGAATTCGCTTTCTTTTGGACATTTTCATTTTTGTGATCCGTATTAGCTGCCTTGAAAGATTTGAAAAATCGCTGATAAACGTCATCCAAATCTATTGATCCCATTTGAATTAAATGAAGTTATCCAGGGATAAAACGATTCGCGCGTCGACGAAATTTATTCCGTTCACTTAACCTGGCGTGTTATAGGTTACAACTATGCGTGGTTTGACAATTGACGACTGCAATCACGTGGTAGTCGGCTCGCGCTTCCACCGCATGTTTTTGTTTCGAAGACGAGCGCGACGCGCAGTCGTGTATGAAGGGGAAAGAAAAGAACGGCTGCATCTTTATTTTCTCGCTTTATTTCTGTGATGAAGGAACGTCAATTTTTGCACGCTTTAAAACAAAATTATGTAACAGGTGTGTGATGAAACCTCGTTTTTTAGACTACTTGTATTAAAAATTTCGGTTAAAATAATATTACGTAAGACGCTACCTGAAACCCTCTCCCCCCTAGTAAGAAAACGTAAGAAATGCGCGACCCCCTCCCCCCCCCAAAAAGTCTTACGTAATTTAGGGACGGCCCCTAAACGTATATTTAGTCGAACTACTCCATTCGGTTCCGTAGAAAGCCCATTTTGACCACTTGCGAAGGCTGTCGACTGCTGATACCAAGCTTAAACCAAATCTGATGTTTTTCTGATATACGCGTCCGCCATATTGGGTCCGCCATTTTGTTTTTTGCAATGTTGATCTCATATTCGTAATCAGCGACCTCCAGGACACCAAGTTTAGATTAAATCTAACGTTTTTCTGATATGTGCGTCCGCCATATTGGATCCGCCATTTTATTTTTAGCAATTTTGACTTCAGATTTTTAATCAGCGACCTCGAAAACCATAGTATACTCATTTTTGTACAAATCAAAGGTCAGCTTCAGGTTTTGGGCGGGTTTTCTCGATTTTCGACAACTGTGCGGCGTGGAACGCGTATCGTGAACAGATCCCTAATTCCGAGTGTTCGTTTCTCGCTTCTTTCTGGCCGAAGGGGAGAGCGAGATGGAACGCTTTTTGTGCGCGAGCGCTCATATGGAATCGTGACTGCTCGACACATGCGCGCTACGGTCAGAAAGCCAGGAACGGTACGAGTCTTTTTTGCGCCTTAGGCGAACTTGTCCAAGTGAGCCCTTTATTATAATACATTTATTTGAGATTATTGATGACTGAATTTGTATTCGTAGTTTAAAACAGTTCCAGTACAATTTGTAACATTTCATTTAAAAGTTTATTTTCAACAATGCCAACATTGAAAATACCATGTTGCGCCTCTTGTCAACCTTACGCCCTAGACAGTTACCTAATTGTTCAGAGTAAAGTCATAAATAATCTCAAATAAATGTATTATAATAAAGGGCCCAATTTGACAAGTTCGCCTAGGGCGCAAAAAGGACTTGAGTCGGGCCTGCGTCAGGATTTTGCAAAGCGGTTCCCGTGCTCACCGTAAGTGCTTGCGATCATCGCGCACGCCCGTCGCGCACGCAAAGGACGGAGTGTCACGGCGCCCGAAAGACGGAACGAGACAAAACATCAACACGTCGTCTCTCTCGTATCGTCCTCGCTCGCTTTCAGTGGCTCTCGCTCTTGCCTTCGCCAGACAAGGGTGAGCACATACGGAGACAATACTGTATTGCTAAACAAACATTTTGTCCTTTCGCGCTTTCAGACATTAGTTTCCGAGATGTTAATAAAAAGCTTTTAGTATTTCGGTAGACTTATTCCCAAATAACGCATTCCACTTTCCAACTTGTTCTGGATATTAGTATTGGACGGGGCTAGATCAACACGGGGGGCGCGCCTCCCGCTTACAGTCGCGTAAATCGTGGTAGCGAGCCAGTGAGAGTTTGCAGATTTGAACCAGAAACACTATTATACAAGATAGATACCTGTTACTCTATTGATAGTCAATACTTTAGGGGGTGATTCTATGAGCCAAAATAAGACGAAACTATATATAGAATACAATTTTTTAATATCGCGCTTCATTTTCGAGAAAATTGGCTGTGAATTTCATCTAAATACGTGTGCCATTTAGCCACCTGATGGGCACGCGGAGGTAAGGGGGGCAAGATGGATCCCCGTTCAGCGGCCTGTAGACGGTCGATATTATTGTGCATTATTGAATACTCAATAATATTCAATAATATTGAATATTCAATATTGCACAATAATATTGACCGTCTACAGGCTGTTTTAGGACTACGTGTATGCAGTTAAAAAAAAATTGTAAAAAAGTTAACAATGGGGCCATTCGGAATTATATCCTAAATCATTATCATATTTGTAATGTTGTATCTCTAAAAATTCAACGAGGGACCGCAGGGTGGTATTTCGCTTTATGGAGCATTGTAAAATAACGAAGAAACGAAGCGTCCGATAAACACGTGTCGTGTGCCTTTTGTGAAGTAAATCCTACTTGACCGTGCCGGTAACAGAAATTAGACCCACTCCATTGTTTGAAACATTTTCTGCAAGCAGTTTTTTGAACTGTTCATAATTGTGTAAGAAAATCATAACGCCCAATGCGGGAATATTGAAAACAGCACTGGGTATCGCTCGCCGTCTTGGAAGGCGAGCTCCGGGAAGATGCATAAGTATAATGTCGTTTCGACGCACAAGCAAGGCCGATGACGTCAGGGTCATCGACGAGGGTTTCAAAAGGATTCGTTTTGTTACGAGCCGGGGCTGCGGCAACGCGAGAGGCCGGCGAGAAGGGTATTTCCCAGGGAATATGATTTATGAATTTGTTAGTTAGGTGCGCGGACGAACCTGATGCTAAATCAGGGAGCCGCTAGGATTATTGACGGTGAGGACGAACCTGATGCGAAATCAGGGAGCCTCTAGGAATGGAGTCAAGCACGGACGAACCTGATTTGAAATCAGGGAGCCGCAGGAGGGTGAAACGTCGTGAACGAACCCGATACGAAATCGGGGAGTCACTAGGATAAAGTTCACAGACGAACCTGGTGCGAAACCAGGGAGCTGCTAGGAGGTCGGATTATTCACAGACGAACCTGGCGCGAAACCAGGGAGCTGTTCGGAAGTTGGTAGAATTACAGACGAACCTGATGCGAAATCGGGGAGCTGTAGGATACGGACGAACCTAATGCGAAATCAGGGAGCCGTAGGAGGGTGAGGTTACGTGGACGAACCCGATGCTAAATCGGGGAGCCACTGGGTTGGAGAACATGGTTTGTTGTGGTAAAGGGTTTGCGAACGAACCTGATACGAAATCAGGGAGTCGCGGGAAATGTTAGTAATGCCTCATAACTCTTAATTTATATTTGATACAACTCGAGCGGTAAAGTTATATCAGTGGGTGAGTGCTACTAATATTATAAGTATCGCTGGGTAAAAGGTGGGTTTAACGAAATCGACTCGATTTACAAGTGAACACCATTCGTATATTGAATAGTCAATTATAATACAAATGTAAGTGTCGCGATTAATAATTAAATAATGTGTACAAATTACCAATAATTGCACGGTGTTGACGCACTGGCGATGCGGGGCGTAAGAGTGGCTATTACAATATGCCAAATATTCTATGAGGTTAACTGTGATTCTGACGAGGACTTTAGCCCGATCTTACTGAATTTAACCAACTCTGTACGAGCGTGACACGACGTGACTCTACGCGTGACTCTATAGCTTTGAACCGCAGAGGGTAGAAACCAAAGGGTTTATATACTCCCAAAAATGAGTGGGGGTTCATTAGGAATTTTCCATATAAGGAAATCCTTCGGGGTCGTCGTCGTGTCACTCCCGTTCCCATGGTCGTTATCCAGATGGTCGAGATCATGACCCCCTAAGTGAAGTGTTTGATAAACGAAAGGATTTTAGGGCGTTTTCCCTTCGCAGACGCGAGCTTGAAAAATGGTTGAAAGCGGCGTATGGGAAATTCTACATATGTAACAGTTTCGACGACTCTGCGTAGCACGCATTAGTGATCCTCTAGAGAGTGATCGGAACAACGGGTATCGTCGCTGATTGGTTGCTGGGATTTGGAGCAAAAGTGGAAGTAGATAGAGAAAGAAACTGTGAAAACGAAGGAGACAAAAATACTGATAGAAAGAGACAGAAATACCGATAGAAAGAGATAGAGCGAACAGTTAGGTTATCTTTATTTCCGGTTTTGCTCCAAATTGTGACAAATGGCGGCGGTTATGCCGATCACTGTCTAGAGGATCACTAGCACGCATCGGAAGTCAGACCCATTGCTTACAATCAAAGTTGGGCGTTATTCGAATAAATTCTACTTCGAATAATTTTCGAATAAATGTTACCAATAAAATGAAGTTACTCGAGAATAACGAATAAATGTTTATTCGAATAAGAATTTATTGGAATAAATCGTCGAATAAAAGATGGTCGCTAAACAGACAATCTGCTAACATATTAATTAATAAACTAGGGGTTTCTTAGAATTGCAGAAAGCCAATATGAACTATGTTTTGTAGAGAACAATTATTTACGACCACGTTATTTATACTCGAGCTCATTTACGAAGGAACTTGCCGACCGACGAGTTTAGATCGGTTCTGTATATGTTGGCGACGAAACAAGTTACTATTGGCTATACCACAAACAAACGCTCTCGCGGAGCCAATGAGCGCATTCTACATGCGCGAATTAAGTTCCTTCTTAAATGAGCTGGAGGATAGAATGAATTACACATTTTAGCTCCTACCATCATCATTTTTGGAGATAGAATTATTTTAATTATGTATAAAAATTATGTAGAGTTGCAAATATTTGTCGCTATAACTTTTGAATATGTACTCTATAAAGCAAATAGAACAAATAGCACAAAAATTTTCAGGGTCCATGAGGTTCCTGGATATCTAGACGTTTTCCATCGAAAGTTATTGAAAAATTATATTTTAATTCTGTTAGTTGGAAATTAGAATACTCATGGCTGAAGCTTGATTTACTACTTATTTGTACCTCTGCAATCCATTATTCAAAATAAAAAGAAATAAATCGCGATTCAATTGAGCAAGTTTTGATATATAGCTGATAATGACGCATTCTAACAATCAGGGTTACAATGTAAGCGGCCGACTCGTGCTCGCCAAGCCGAGCCGACTCGCCGTCCGACTTCACCTGAAGACTGGACTCTTCAATGAGACAATTTCGCTAAAGGTACACATATTGATGTACATATTGCTGTTAAGAAATAAGTGTGTGTACATTTGTATTGTACGAACGACCGTATGAGAGTGTTAGGTCCCTACCACTCCAGAGTGACGGGGAGTGTGTCGCTAAACGAGCAGAGAGGTAGAAACAAGGAAGACGCCGTGAGGCAAGCATTGTACCGCGTGTATTGTTAATTATATATAAGTGTCTATTATAAAATATGTAAAGCATCTCATCATAATTATATTGTTGAGGTTAGGTAGCGAAAGTAACGAGAGTTGAATACTTCCCTTTTAAAAGTGACAAAAATAGATTTTAATAGAAAATAAACTTCAAAATAAAGTAATAATGTTATCGACCGTATTTTTAGAATAAAACAAGTAACTATTTTGCAATTTTTAAAATTTTTTTATAAATTTCCGACGTTTCGGTCTTTGTTTTAGACCTTTTTCAAGGAAAGACTTTATAAGAATTATTGCGTTCGCTTTTAAATAAGTCAACACGTTTAGTACGACGTGTGACACGCGAGTCGGTTCGATCGTGACTAAGGTAAACAACTCTTTGAGGAACTATTTAAAGGTGAAACAAGCTGTGGCAAAAACGGAGTCAAAAGAGAGACCATTGAATATAACGACCGGATTTAAAAATTATTGGTGATATGAACATTCTTCTACTAACCCCACAAACTGTCGAAATACCACTAAATGTTTTCATTGTGGTAACAGCCCAAAACATTGGAATATATGGGAATCTGATTACATAATGCGATTTTGCTATGTATTAATGATATGATCGTAATGGCCAATTTGAAGTGCAGATCCATCAGAACAGTCACATCATAAAGCCTTATTGCTTTAATAAAGTTGCGTAGTACTCTTGCATTTTAGGCGATTCATACCTAAGATTTACGCTTGGTTGTTTAATCATATGTAACGTCTCTAACAGAATCCTACGACTCCAATTCGCCTCTCTATCGATAATTTTAACATTATCGAAGTCAAATCTGTGATCAAATTCCAATGCGTGTTTCGTTAGGGCAGTATGTTGCAGGGGTGATAGAAAAATGTTTTTTTATATTCATAAATTCGTCTTTCCAAAAGTCTAGATGTTTGCCCAATGTAGACTTGGTGGTTACAGCCCAAGCAGGGGATTGAGTAAATGATATTAGAATTTTTCAATAAAGGTACTTTATCTTTAATTTGAGGAAACAAATTTTTAGTGTAGGTTGGTATTCTAAAAATAGTGTGTATTCCTACTTTCCTGAATATTCTTCTAATATCATTAGAAATATTGTTACTAAAAGGAATGACCACAGTATTCTTCCAACTAATCGGTCCCATTTTTTTGGCTTTCTCTTCTTTACGTTTTTCCATCAAAGCCGGATGGTAAATCTCAAAAACGCGGTCACGGATGATTGTTGAGACCATTTCTATGGGGTAACCGTTAAGTTTTAAGGTATTTTTGATGAGGAGTAAGTTAGCTGGTCGAAACTCGGGGTCAGAGAGCAAAATAGCGCGATCTATTAATCCTTTTATTAATCCCACCTTATGCTGCATGGGATGAGCCGAGAAAAAATTTATGTATCTCCCCGACCAACTTGGTTTATGATACCAATTGGTGCAAAGTTTATTGTTAGATCTGAAAACTAGTGTATCTAGAAAGCTTAGACAAGAATCTTTTTCAACCTCGTACGTGAATTGGAGTCTATTATGAAAACTATTAAATGTATCAAGCAATATCTAGAAAGCTTAGACAAGAATCTTTTTCAACCTCGTACGTGAATTGGAGTCTATTATGAAAACTATTAAATGTATCAAGCAATATCGGTAGATCTTCTAATTTTATGCACGTAATAATGTCATCCACATATCTTTTATAAAATTTTAATTGAAGTGATACCTTCGAAAGAGAGACAGTCTCTAACTTTTCCATCACCAAAATGTGTAACGGGAGACTGAATCTAATTTCTTCATTTAATCGTGTTATTTTATTAAGGATAGATTTCTGTATATTGTGTGTGTCTTTTATGGCAATATTCAGCAGTTTACGTGAATATTTGTTATTTAGATTCAACAATTTGCTAGAAGCTGAGGTCGTGGACATAATCATGCTTGAATTGTTACCGATATTGTTTGATATGAAATTTGGTATTATGTTATTTGTTCTACATTTTAATAAAAATAATTTCCTGTTACTTATCTTGAGGAGGTGAATTCTTTGATTAGACCAGAAACTATAAGAAACCTCAAGGACCTTTCTAATCAAAGAATTCACCTCCTCAAGATAAGTAACAGGAAATTATTTTTATTAAAATGTAGAACAAATAACATAATACCAAATTTCATATCAAACAATATCGGTAACAATTCAAGCATGATTATGTCCACGACCTCAGCTTCTAGCAAATTGTTGAATCTAAATAACAAATATTCACGTAAACTGCTGAATATTGCCATAAAAGACACACACAATATACAGAAATCTATCCTTAATAAAATAACACGATTAAATGAAGAAATTAGATTCAGTCTCCCGTTACACATTTTCGAAAAATATTCCTTTTTTGAAGAAAAAAAATACAATAAATTATTTAAAATTTAGAAAAATAAATGCATTCAAAAATTCAACAATTTGGTAAAAGTTAAAAACAATAGTTTTAGCAACAACCATAATGGTTTTATATCATTCAACAATAATACTTCGGATAACAACAACTGGTTTAAAAATCTTACGAACGTTGAAATTCCACAGAACGTTAAAAAAGTGTTAACCTTGGGACCTAAACATGCTTTGTCCGTCCCAAAGAATTTCATTACCACTCCTAAATTCGTATCTTCAATTGAAGCAGGTTTGATTAAAATTAATGATGATAACTTACAAACTACAACCAGATTAAGAATGGTTAACAAAATTATAAATTATACCACTAATTCAGTAAAGCCTAATAATGAGTTATTGTCAAATTCAGAAATTATCGAAATCAAAAAAAATTTTCAAAGAAAATAGCAATCTAATGGTGTTAAAATCTGATAAAGGTAACACTACAGTTTTAGTTGACAGAGATTTTTATAACTCAGAAGTGATGAAATTGTTGAATGATTTAACCACATACACTATCAGTAGATTTGAATATACATGTACCTTTGAGAAGAGATCGAACTCTATCATTTCGAATATGGTGAAAAAGAAACAAATTGGTGAACAGACGGGGAAGCTTCTTAAAACCTACAACGCCATAATACCCACTTCCAAAAACGCACAAGGAAAATTTGGCTTGAAGGATCATCGTTTCCTCTATCGGTGGTCCCACTTATAAACTATCCAGTTTCCTAGCTGGCATACTTTCTAAGATCGTGGGTAAATCTACACACCGCACTGTAGATAGTTGGCAATTCTGTAACGAAATTAAGAAAATGCATATCGAGGATTATTTGCGATTGGTGCCTTTACATGTCGTATCTCTTTTTACGAATGTACCCGTTGATTTAGCCTTGCAGGTATTACACCACCGTTGGACAGAAATTGCACAACACACCGATATCAGTAGGGATGATTTTCTCCAAGCCGTAAAGTGTGTATTGGAGGACAACATATTTTCCTTTAATGGAGTTTTTAACAAGCAAATTTTTGGAACAGCTATGGGATCTCCAATTTCACCGGTCATCGCCAATTTGGTGATGGAAAAGTTAGAGACTGTCTCTCTTTCGAAGGTATCACTTCAATTAAAATTTTATAAAAGATATGTGGATGACATTATTACGTGCATAAAATTAGAAGATCTACCGATATTGCTTGATACATTTAATAGTTTTCATAATAGACTCCAATTCACGTACGAGGTTGAAAAAGATTCTTGTCTAAGCTTTCTAGATATTGCTTGATACATTTAATAGTTTTCATAATAGACTCCAATTCACGTACGAGGTTGAAAAAGATTCTTGTCTAAGCTTTCTAGATACACTAGTTTTCAGATCTAACAATAAACTTTGCACCAATTGGTATCATAAACCAAGTTGGTCGGGGAGATACATAAATTTTTTCTCGGCTCATCCCATGCAGCATAAGGTGGGATTAATAAAAGGATTAATAGATCGCGCTATTTTGCTCTCTGACCCCGAGTTTCGACCAGCTAACTTACTCCTCATCAAAAATACCTTAAAACTTAACGGTTACCCCATAGAAATGGTCTCAACAATCATCCGTGACCGCGTTTTTGAGATTTACCATCCGGCTTTGATGGAAAAACGTAAAGAAGAGAAAGCCAAAAAAATGGGACCGATTAGTTGGAAGAATACTGTGGTCATTCCTTTTAGTAACAATATTTCTAATGATATTAGAAGAATATTCAGGAAAGTAGGAATACACACTATTTTTAGAATACCAACCTACACTAAAAATTTGTTTCCTCAAATTAAAGATAAAGTACCTTTATTGAAAAATTCTAATATCATTTACTCAATCCCCTGCTTGGGCTGTAACCACCAAGTCTACATTGGGCAAACATCTAGACTTTTGGAAAGACGAATTTATGAATATAAAAAAACATTTTTCTATCACCCCTGCAACATACTGCCCTAACGAAACACGCATTGGAATTTGATCACAGATTTGACTTCGATAATGTTAAAATTATCGATAGAGAGGCGAATTGGAGTCGTAGGATTCTGTTAGAGACGTTACATATGATTAAACAACCAAGCGTAAATCTTAGGTATGAATCGCCTAAAATGCAAGAGTACTACGCAACTTTATTAAAGCAATAAGGCTTTATGATGTGACTGTTCTGATGGATCTGCACTTCAAATTGGCCATTACGATCATATCATTAATACATAGCAAAATCGCATTATGTAATCAGATTCCCATATATTCCAATGTTTTGGGCTGTTACCACAATGAAAACATTTAGTGGTATTTCGACAGTTTGTGGGGTTAGTAGAAGAATGTTCATATCACCAATAATTTTTAAATCCGGTCGTTATATTCAATGGTCTCTCTTTTGACTCCGTTTTTGCCACAGCTTGTTTCACCTTTAAATAGTTCCTCAAAGAGTTGTTTACCTTAGTCACGATCGAACCGACTCGCGTGTCACACGTCGTACTAAACGTGTTGACTTATTTAAAAGCGAACGCAATAATTCTTATAAAGTCTTTCCTTGAAAAAGGTCTAAAACAAAGACCGAAACGTCGGAAATTTATAAAAAAATTTTAAAAATTGCAAAATAGCTTTTTAACAGTTTACACTGACCGAACTAACGCGCCGAAATCACTCTTGTGAAAATAAACTTCGTTGAATATAAAAATGCATTCGACTCATATAATCTGATCCCACTTAATTCGGTGTAAAAATAAGGATATAATTTGTGAGACAGTCTTTTAGCGAATATCACGCATATGTGTGTAGTACAGCGGCCGATCGTCGAGAGAGAACGGAACCTCCGCAGTGGTGCCAACCTCGAATGAAGAAAAATTCTATGACTGGGAGTAATGCTCGATGAATTTTTACGATTAAATAAAATCTTAACATATGTATTCACAATTGTGATCAAAAATCGACAAAAGAAGGAGCAATGTGTACATATTTCGTATTCAATAAGTAACTACATATGCTCAGCATCGAATCGCAAAGCATCGATGACTGTTGCTAATTTACACAGTTCGACAGCCATCTGAACTTGTAACATTCGATAGCCGTTTCCTATTGGTTTTCGTGTCCTGAAAATGAATCCGCAAACCGTTTGTCGCCATCACCTTCAGTTTTTGCGAAATTCGATTTTGAAAAGAAATGAAAATTTTCAACTTTGAAGATCTTTTGTGTCGAAACGCTCATAGTTAGTCCGTTGCTCGTTGCATCAAATTATTCTATGAATCCTCCCGAATACAATGATGTAAGTTATTATTGCAGTATGAACATTTAAGTATGTTTAAACAACGATCAAAAGGAAAAAGACCCGAAATGCACCAATTTTTGTAGATATCTTTCAATTTATTTCCAAATCTAAGGGTCTCGGAGAAAATCTGACCACTCCACGCGATGCAGCAGACAGGTTTCTTTCGGAAAGCATCAACAGATGTGATGAGTCCCATTTCGTTTTCAATACAGAAGCGAAATAGTTTGGCAAAACGCGCGGTGCCGACCAGAGTGAATGGGAAATGGTTTGATCAGTCCGGCCTACGCTCCGTGACGCATGCGCAATGATGCCGTGATGACGTCAAACCAATCAACGCCAAGATGGTAAACGAAACGGCGCCACCGTCAAGTTAAGCCAGGCATGGAACTAAAGTGAACGCAGCGGCCGTTTTTCGGAGGCGACGCCTCCTTTCTTCCGCCGCGCGTCTTGGCCCCCGCGGCGAGCCTAGGAGCTTCGAGCGCCTCAGGCCCGTACCATATGAATCGCGCGTAGCCATACGGGGCGCCCCAATGCGCTACGCGTGGTTCATATGGTACGGGTCTGAGGCGCTCGAAGCTCCTAGGCCCGCCGCGGGGGCCAAGACGCGCGGCGGAAGAAAGGAGGCGTCGCCTCCGAAAAACGGCCGCTGCGTTCACTTTAGTTCCATGCCTGAGTTAAGCCAAGCGACGTCATTGGCTGGGCTAGCTTGACGGTGGCGCCGTTTCGTTTACCATCTTGGCGTTGATTGGTTTGACGTCATCACGGCATCATTGCGCATGCGTCACGGAGCGTAGGCCGGACTGATCAAACCATTTCCCATTCACTCTGGTGCCGACAGTGGTAGTCACACGCGTTGAGCGATCGTGTTACACTGAGTGGCAGAGGTTTGCAGATTCATTTTCAGCACACGAAAACCTATATGCAATGGCTATTGAAAGTTACAAGTTCGAAAGAAAGTCAAATTTTGGCGAACTGTCTTATCTTCTACATCACAGAAATAAAATCTGAAATACATTTTTTATCCATTGAAAATTACGTTCAAGGATTGAAATAATCACAACTGCATTATAAAGGAAGCATATCTAACGAAACGCGTATACTGGTTTGAACGTTTGATACTAACAAAACGCATATAGTTTGTATAACATATATAACGAGATTTCAAATTCTTACATTTCGTCTCATCAGCACGAAAGTTGCAGAAACGTGCTGGTGACATTTTTCACATGAAAATGAGTCTAAATACGGTATAAATCGGATTGTTAATTAACTAAATAATGATGAACATACGAATTGGAAAAGAATGAGTGGGGCAAGAGGGGTAACGTAATGACATGCGTCGCGGTGCGCATACCATAGAGTATGTGTACGTAAAGTATCAAAGATAGCTGTTGATATACATATTTGGAGAATATGAATAATGCTGTATTATAGACAATAAAATACCGTGCTAGTACTACTACTACTACATCTCAAACTGTGACTTCATACAAATCTGGATCATAAAACGTAACTTACCTTTCTAGACGTTTTTTATTTTTTCTGGACAAACGCTTTACAGATAGCACAGGGCGCTTTCTTTTTATATCACCCTTCGAATTGCGCTGGTTTCTTGCATCTGTGGCTTCATTCTTTGATTCCATGGCAATGGAATGATCACACACACTTATCAACACTACAGTAACGAACCACGCAGGAATGGAACAATTCACAAATTACGAATATTCCATATGTGTCAATATCTGCGCAGTAAATAAAAACCCGATTGCTTTCTGCGTCTTCACCGTAGTGCAAACGACAGAAAACTGATCAGCTAGCGTTGTTACAGCGTTACAAATGCTGAGAAGCAGAACAAAAGATAGTAGGAAAAGGACGAATATATGCGTTCTGTTCCCCTCTTTCTCATTAGGATTGGTGTATGCTGATACATGTACATAGAATATGTACTTCCGGGAATACTTTTTCGTGTAGAAATGTGAACAGGAAAGGATTTTTGATTATCCTGTGCATATACTTTTGACGTATCATTTTTCCGCGTTTGAACCTTTACGCGGGTCAAAATGTGTCGCTCGGTCCTTGGTGCAAGTGAAATACAAAATATTGAGTGAGTGAGAAAGACAGTTTGCGCTCTGTCCAGCGGTTTCTGGAGAGAATCGTAAGTTGTGTAGTAGGATCACCTACGGGAGTGGTGGTAAAGTGTGCGTGAACCGCGCCGGCGACTGTTTTCTGGCAAAGCTGGCCCTTGCCGAACAGTAAAGATCGTAAGTACCTTCACGCTTACTACTCCTGTCTTTTTCACAATGTGTGCCGGTTATTATGAAAATGGTCTAAGTCCAAATTTTTCGTTTATTACATTTCACTTATTTTTTACGTAATATATCAACATGATACATAATAAACGTGAAGTTCAATTTCTTTTTTTAAAATTCCGACTGACGCCATTTTCGAACTAACTGACACACTTCTACATTTTATTTCCAACCTAAGACTGTATTTAGACATATTTCGGGTGAAGTTTCATTAGTATTGTTGTAATTTTTTGTGCAAAATCTATTGTGTGAGCTGGGACTGTTTGAGTTTCCGCGTGTTTCTCAAGTTGCGTATCGCCATTGCGAGGCTGCCCCGCATGGCACACCTCGCGGAGTGGAGAGTCTGGAGACTACCTCGACCATTATTACCTTACGAGGCATCAGCCGTCGATTTTTTGACGTGCCCAAAGGTACCTCGCGGCCCCAAGATCAAAAATCGCATGGCTTGAGCGACGCAAATATCATGCTGGAGGTAGCGCGAAACCACCGCACGAGTCTGCCTCGCAAAGTGATCATGATCGAGGTAATCTCCAGACTCTCCACTTCGTGAAGCATGCCTCGCGCGGCAATGTCGAGACGCAGCTTCACGCTCAGAGATTCGTGTATTCATTCTCACGTAGAATAAGAAAGTTATGTTATAATTTACCCGCGGAATGTCTAGAAAATGTATATACATTCGGGTGCAACATAAGCTTCCTTTAGTTGAAAGTGAAGACAAATGATGAAAATTAAACAGTTTCTAAACATCAGAAGTGGAAAAATCGGAAATTTTAAAATCACAAATGTTGGACATTTAAAAATACAAATATTTTGAAACTTGATAACCTGGCAATTACAAATTTTGGAAATCTTGGAATTTCAATGCTTTCCAACTTGGAAATTCCAGCATTTAGAAATCTGAGGATTCTACTGCTGCGTTAATCTTGGTTAAAGAAGCCTATATTGTACCCAAATGTACCAACTTGATAAACGTGTACTCCTCTCTGAGTTGCACAAAATGTAATCTACCCTATAACTATAAAATCATAATGTGAAGATTTCAATTGTTTTTTTATCGATTATGTGTAACGCTTTAAATAACACGTTTTTTCTAACGCTATAAAGTGGATATATTATTAATAATACAGAAATGTGTTTGGTGTTCTTTTTTTCGCTATTTATGCAGGTTTTATGGAATGTTGTTCGAATTTAAAATTCATGTTGCAATCGAATTTGTTACGATTTGTGAAACTCTTTAAATGGAGGTTATTTAAAAGTTGTTAGGTGTCCCTTTTCTACATTTGTCGAGGTTTAAACGGTTCGAATTAAAAATTCATTGCGTGTTAAATTTATAAACTAAAACATCGCGGAGGTCATAGCTTTCGGTCGATTATGTCACGATTTTTGTGCTTTTCTACTAGATTGCCGCTGGATTTTAAAAATCATGTATAATTGAATTTTAAATTCATGTTATGTTTTAAAATATTAACCAAAGAATCATGGTGGTCAGTGTTTTTAGTTGACACGATCTTTGTAACGCTTTAAAACGAGGTTACTGTAAACCATTCAGGTGCGGTAAAGGTTTACTGTAAACCATTCAGATGCGGTAAAGGTCACGGTTAGGAATGCGGTAAAGATCGCGGTTAGGTATTGTGTCGATATGGTAGGGAATGATATGAAAAAATTTATGTTGAAATCAAAAAGATATGTGTGTGTTATCCAGCTTTTCTACATTTATCCAAGATTAATGGAATGTTGTTCAAATTAAATATTCTACAACCATCTTACCCCTTTGGCGACCAACACACGGGTGGAATCGCTTTGCACACCCCGCGGTCATTGATTTACAGGGTTTGTTTGTTTAATAAAAGACTTTGTATGTTTGCCAACTTTTTGTTACAAACAAATCTGAGTTAATAACCTGCAATTCAACTTGAAGTGTACACGTGAATGATATACGTTCGAGGACGGTTATTTCAATAACAATTTGTGCTTTAGATAGCACTAAATAAGAGATTACTACTTCCTTTGTACATATTTGTCTCAAAAAAGGGGAAATGAGAGAAAATAATGGTAATGACGAGGAGGGCAGTTGTTCGGTAGCTAAACAGGCAGCGAAAAATTCTACTGGAGGCGTTAGAGAATTTAAGAAGCCGCAACGACACCAGCATAATGAACATGGAACATTTACATTTAAACAGCCAGAGAAAACAGCTTTGCAATATAAAAAAGAAAGTAGGGAACGATAATGACATTTCGCGATTAAATTATCCAAGATTTATTGTAATAGAGCCTCATTTGGCGTATTTGTAAATTTGAACATAGGTATAACTGATAACGAAGAAAGTGGCTCGGTGGCGCATACGTCTTTGAAAAAACCTGCTCAACGTGTCAGAGAATTTCGGGAACGACAACGACAGCTACACGAAGAACAGGGAACTTCGTTATCTAAGCAGACAGCGAAAAGACCAGCTGAACGAAAAAGAAAAAGTAGGAAACGGCTTCGAGATTTGCGAGCGGAACGGGTTGCATCACTATTAGAACCGCAAACAACAACATCTACAGGACGCATGAGAAAATGTAGGGAACGACGATAGACTTTACACATTTCGTTTGATGAAGCTATCTGAGAGGTTCCTTTTGTACGTCTGTAGATTTGCCCGTATTAATGCCTCTTGCAAAAAGAAAGATAAGTGATAACGAAGAAAGTGGCTCGGTATCGGATACGCCTTTGAAAAAATCCGCTTGGCGTACCGGAGAATTTCGGGAACGACAAGGACAGCTACATGGAGAACGGGGAACTTCTTCTTCTAAGAAGAGAGCGAAAACTTCTGCCGAACGAAAAAGAAAAAGTAGGATACGTCAACGAAGTTTGTAAGTAGAACTGGTTCCGACGACATTCGAACAGTAAACCATTTACAACATCTATTGAACGTATGAGATAATTCAGGGAACGACGATGAACATTACATATTTCCTTTGATAAAGCCATCTTAGATCCACCCATTGCAAATTTGTAGATTTGACTGCAATATTGCCACGTCGAGAAGGAAAAATAGCCGATAGTGAAAAAAGTGGCTCCATATCGCATACTCTTTTGAAAATAAATGCTCAACGTGTCGGAGAATTTCTGGGACGACAACGACACCTACACACGGAGGAACAGGGAATTTCGTCGTCGAACCGGCCAACGGAAACATCTGCTGAATGTGACAGTGCAAGTAGGGAACGACAATGACAATTCACGAATAAATTATAATAAATTTTCGGTATTTGAGACTCCTTTTGTGGATTTGTAGATATGAACAAAATATTACTGTCTCGACCAAGAAAATTAAGTAACGATGAAGACAGTTGTTCGGTGCCGATTCAACAGACGAAGAAATCGGTCGAATTTGGTGGAGAATTTAGCGACCCACAACAACTACTACAGAGAACCTCATTATCCAAAGAGCCAGTTAAAACAACCGATGAAGATAAAGGGGCAATTAGGCAGCGCAACAACTGCAGAAGGAACCGAGATACTGCACGTATGAAAGAATCAAGGGAACAGCCAAGAGAGTCTTCAGGTGGGGCAATTAACGTTGATTTAGTAACAGTCCACGATGTCGGAGAAATGAACGAAAAATGCCGGCATTGTAACGCAATTTTTTGGAAAAATGAATTTTGCAAAAAGAGTTGCTGTCATAACGGTAAAGTTAGATTATAAATGGTTTACTACAAACTTTCTGTGATAGAACCTTAAAAAAAGATATCCGAATGTTTAACTCGATGTTTGCTTTTGCAATATTCCAAGCAGATGTAACGACAGATAAACGTCTTCCGGTTCTGGAAGTACAGGGACAGGTTCATCATATTGCTCCAACATCTCTTTATGGACCTACTAATAAATCGTATTGTGGTCAGATTTATATGTACGAACCTGATGTTGCTTTGAAATATAGGACAAATTTTGGAAAGGATACTGAATTACACCGTTACATTGGTGAAATAACCGAAATATTAGGAAAACATAATCCATACGTTGAAAAATACAGAGAATTAAAAAATGTAGTAGAGGAAACCCAGGATGAATATTTTTTATACTTTACAAGAGGGCCCGACAAACGAGTATATAACAAAACCGTATCGTCCGAATGTGCAGCGATTATTGTTTCAAAAGACGGAATCATTCCAGACTTTGATTTATGCGTTTATCCAAAATCGAGTAATGAAGTTGTAAGGGTACCAAAGATGAAGATGTGCAGTTAGAATATCAGATTAAATATTTGAATTTATTAAACTACCCTGGATTCCCTGTGCATAAATTACATCTGAAAGTAGCAACGGTTGTCATACTCATTCGAAATTTAAGCATTAAGGATGGCCTTTGCAATGGAACACGTTTACAAATAGTTAAATTGCATGGGCATTTAATTGCTGGCAAAATTATGACTGGTGATCATGCTGGAGAAGTTGTGTTCCTTCCCCGTATTAAATTGGATATAGACGATACAAATGCAAGCAAATTGCCATTCGTGCTGCACAGAAGACAATTTCCCATTGTCTCAGCATTTGCTATGGCAATTAATAAGTGTCAGGGACAGAGTTTTGATCATGTTGGAATATATGTCAACAGACCTTTATTCAGCCATGGACAGTTATATGTTGCATTGTCAAGATGCCGCTCAAAGGATGGTTTAAAAATTCAGAGTTCGAAGATTATTGAAAATATTGTTTGGAAAGAGGTATTGTGAGAAAAGAAATTAAATAAGGAAATTATAATTTCGACCGCACATGTAGATTATCCAAAAATACATAAACTGATATCAGCTCATTTGTTCGGTCAATTTTTACATATAAAATTATAAAGCTATTATGGAATTTAATAATTCTTAACTCCGACGTTTCGGTCTTCGGTTTCGACCATTTTAAAGGAAAGTTAAATGAAAAATACTGCGTTGCTTTTATATACTTAACATGATCGCTAAGAACGTGCACCGTGCGAGTCGGTTGGAACGTGACTGAGGTAAACAGTATACAAAGGCGAAAACATCCGAAGGGTAAACTCAGTAACGGACAAAGCTGAGTCAAAGATCAGAACCGTTGATAATTACTCAGCTTTGTCCGTTACTGAGTTTACCCTTCGGATGTTTTCGCCTTTATATACTGTTTACCTCAATCACGTTCCAACCGACTCTCACGGTGCACGTTCTTAGCCATCGTGTTAAGTATATAAAAGCAGCGCAGTATTTTTCATTTAACCTTCCTTTAAAATGGTCGACATCAAAGACCGAAATGTCATAGTTAAGAATTATTAAATTGCATAATACCTTTATAATTTTATATGTAAAAATTGACCGAACAAATGCGCTGATATCACTTTATGTATTTTTAGAAAAGAAACTAGCTGTCCCATAAGTGGAGGAGGACGAGGACAGATCCGAGGAATATCGAAGAGGATCCACGAATTCTTGCGACGCCGTCTGGACATCTACATATCGAACATGTCGCGATACAACATTCATGTTCACGCGGTAGATTTCAAACCCTGAGAACAATTGTGGTTGATCCAACCACGAAGACTAAAAGGAAAGTGCCCGAGGCCACAAGCGGATTGGGAAGGCCCATACAAGATAATGGATAGGTTCAACGACGTAGTGTACAGGATTCAGCGTTCACCCCGGAAGAAGCGCAAAGTGGTCCATGTACGCCGCCTTGCGAAATATGAAGGACGGTACCAGTGAAGAGATAACCACGCATACTCAGCATCCGAGGATGGATGGACACAGAACACAGGATTCCGGAGACTCAAGAAAGAAGATTAGTTTAAGCTAATCCGGTGGACTGGGCTGCAGAGGCTGCTTTCGTAGCCCGGCCCCCGTTCTTGAGTCTGTTTCAGGGAACCCGGTTACCCACGACGAGACACAAGGTGTCGGGGGACTGCCGTCGCGGTTTAGATGCGGTCCTGAATTTCCTGAATGTGCCACAACAGCGTGGCGGTCCGCAGCGGGGTGCGGACATACGTGAAACCACCCCGCTAACTCTCCTGACTCGGATCTTGGTGGCTTCTCCACACAAAGTGTTGTTCGCGATGAAGGTCCGTGTTGACTGAGGGACAGCAAACGGGAAATGATGTCCCCAATCACCGGACGGACGTGCGACGCAGTCGCACGGATCGGTCGGAGAGGGCAACGCGGAGACGGGGCCGCTGACGAGCTGCACCGAAACGGTCCCCTGGAACAGCACCAGAGTCCACGAAGAGGAATGGGGCCATCAGGAAGCCAAGGATTGGAGAACTGTGGAGGCGATAGAAAGAGAGATGAGCGAAGACAAGCTGGCAGTCCTGGGCGGATTGATCGGTGAACGGGCCGATCGCATGCTCATGACGTGTGACCCCCTGCTTTCGGTCCCCGCTTCGCCTTTCCGTCTTCCCGGTTCTGTTCGGCTCCACCGCATTCTCGCGAGAGAGAAAGCAAAATTAATGTCCGTCCGTTTTCTTCACCAAGAGAACCTTGAACACGAAGGCACCAGAGCAGCTAAGGAAGTCACTCCAGAACCACGGAGGGATGGGACCTTTGAGCAGCGGCAGAGCCATAAGGAGGATGCAGCACCGCAACCCACCGCGATCGTCGGGGGACGTTCGAGGGAATCAACGAGGGATGTTCCGAAAGGCCCGCTGCAGCGCCCGTTGGAGAGTACTATACAGAGATGGGCATTATTTAAATAAAAAATTATTTAAATGACGTATCAAATAAAAAATACTTTAGTCTTATTCGTCATGAATAAGATTTACCCCGAGTCAATATTTAATCGTAGCGCTCATAATTGAAATCATGGGTATTCAATCGTCGGCCACGATTGAATTACTTCAGCCAGAGAATTAAAATCGTCGGCCATGATTGAACTACTTCAGCCAGGGAGTTCAATCGTGGCTCGCGATTGAATTGCCTTCTGCCATGGGTAGTCAAATCATGAATGAATGAACAGTGTTCTCGTATTCAATCGTATTTAGTCGACTGAAGCTCGATAACCTCGAGACTTGCGAGAGCCTTTGATCGATGCCGCGCGATGCCCGAGCCGAGCGACATTGTATCGTTCACCCGTGTAAAGGTCCGTTTATACAGCCACCGAGCCGAGCCTTCCGAGCCGTCCGAGCTTCTATAGTATGCTTATGGACAGCGTGCAGGCGCCGAGGTCGGCACGGCACGGAAGGCATGGAAGGCACGGACGGCTCGGTGGCTCCCCGCTGTGCCCGGGCTACGTGTTGGGAGCATAACATCCAGCAGCGTTGCATTTCGGTACGGCACGGACTCGGCCCGTCCGTCTAGTCGTCTCAACGAGTGGCCACCGAGCCTGGGCACAGCGGGGAGCCACCGAGCCGTCCGTGCCTTCCGTGCCTTCTGTGCCGCGCCGACCTTGGCGCCTGCACGCTGCCCATAAGCATACTATAGAGGCTCGGACGACTCGGAAGGCTCGGCTCGGTGGCTGTATAAACGGACCTTAAACTGACGCCTGGAGTTGCTTGGCGATGTGTCATCGATTATACGAAAAGTGAATTTCTTTATTTTTCATCGCATCAATATGACAGTGACACCGATGGATTCCTGGCGTTCTCACGATTAATCGGTCAGAAAATAATTGAAATCAGACTACTTTTAATGGAGTTAGGTGTAAATTGTGTAAATTAATTGTATGCATATGTAATTTCGTTAATTATGGCCCAAATTATGTCAAGTTTGTTATAATTTTTGCCAGGGAAACAGAAGGAGACAATTGATGTCACTTTCGTGCATATCCGATAAAGAAATTAACATTTTTCCGTTCTTAATGGCTAGTGCTATCCTTGTCTTTTATGACCCCATGGTTCTCGGCGATCCGTGTCGAGCGTTCGCTACTGAAGGGTCCGTATATAATATGTCTTCGACTCCTCAATAAAGGCAGAATGATAGGGATCATGATTTTGGAATTTGGATCAGGTTAACGAGCACTACTTACATATACATACAAATGTTAGGAAATTTTAAAGCAGTGCTTTAAAATACGATTCTAGTTGAGAAGAATTATTTTTGTCGTTACTTTTCCCTGTACATATGTATACTTTAATAGTATTTACTCATTTCTTACTTTTACTGTTTTTTTACTTATTTATTGTTATTTTTACATGATTTTGTGTGTAAGTACAAATAAAGGTGTTCTCGGTAAAAGTTAATATTTACAGATTATAATGAATTAGTTTAATGGTAAATTTACAAATACACACAGGTATTTCAGCAAAAATAAAAAATGCATATAATATATATGGCTAAACATAGTACTAGTTGAGAAATTGTTTTTTCTTTTTAAGGAAATAATCGAATTTCAATAACCTGCAAAAACAGCAAATGTTGTCCTTAAATTCTATTAATGTATTCATTATTAAAGTGGCAGAAACACTATATATTGCAGTACTTCCAGTACTTCGCACTCTGTGTAATACATATGGATTATATGTACTTTCTGATTTTTGCTAAAATACTTATATGTTTATTTGTAAATTTTCCATGAAACTAATTGATTATAATCTGGAAATATTAGCTTTTAAAGAAAACAACATGTATGTTTATTCAAACATAAAAAGATGCAAAGAGTAATCATAAATATGTAAAATAATAACAGTAAAAGTAAGAAACGAGTAAATACTATTAAAGTATACATATGTACAGGGAAAAGTAACGACAAAAATAATTCTTCTCAACTAGAATCGTATTTTAAAGCACTGCTTTAAAATTTCCTAACATTTGTATGTATATGTAAGTAGTGCTCGTTAACCTGATCCAAATTCCAAAATCATGATCCCTATCATTCTGCCTTTATTGAGGAGTCGAAGACATATTATGTAAGGACCCTTCAGTAGCGAACGCTCGACACGGATCGCCGAGAACCATGGGGTCATAAAAGACAAGGATAGCACTAGCCATTAAGAACGGAAAAATGTTAATTTCTTTATCGGATATGCACGAAAGTGACATCAATTGTCTCCTTCTGTTTCCCTGGCAAAAATTATAACAAACTTGACATAATTTGGGCCATAATTAACGAAATTACATATGCATACAATTAATTTACACAATTTACACCTAACTCCATTAAAAGTAGTCTGATTTCAATTATTTTCTGACCGATTAATCGTGAGAACGCCAGGAATCCATCGGTGTCACTGTCATATTGATGCGATGAAAAATAAAGAAATTCACTTTTCGTATAATCGATGACACATCGCCAAGCAACTCCAGGCGTCAGTTTACACGGGTGAACGATACAATGTCACTCGGCTCGGGCATCGCGCGGCATCGATCAAAGGCTCTCGCAAGTCTCGAGGTTATCGAGCTTCAGTCGACTAAATACGATTGAATACGAGAACACTGTTCATTCATTCATGATTTGACTACCCATGGCAGAAGGCAATTCAATCGCGAGCCACGATTGAACTCCCTGGCTGAAGTAGTTCAATCATGGCCGACGATTTTAATTCTCTGGCTGAAGTAATTCAATCGTGGCCGACGATTGAATACCCATGATTTCAATTATGAGCGCTACGATTAAATATTGACTCGGGGTAAATCTTATTCATGAGTCTCGAATAAAATTTTCGTCTTTTAGACGAATTTAATTTTTTATTTGAAATAATTTTTTGCCCATCTCTGGTACTATAGAAACAGCCGCCGAGGGAGAAGCAGAACAGGACATTTAAAAAGATATTGATCATATTATGTTGTAACATTAATATAAACAATTAATTGTTATTAAACAATTTGTTAACATAATAGATTTCAGTAATATACAACAAGATAAGTGCAATTTGGAAGGTACATTGTTTTTATGACGTAGGTACCCACTACGAAAGGATTTTTGGAAATTTCATCCCCGAGGGGGTGAAAAGGGGTAAAATTTATTTTCTCGGACTCCTTAATATCTCTTAGGTCCGATTAGATATCACCTTGATTTTCACTTACAACGGTTGCCCACACAAATACCTAAAACTTAATTTTAGGATTTTGCCCTAATCAACCTCTAAGGGGGTGAAAAGGGGTATAATTTGTTTTCACGGATCCCTCAAAAGCTCTTCGGTCCGATTCGATGTCGATACTTGGTTTAAGTCTAGCAACATAAATGCCTAAAAACCAATTTCAAAATTTTACCCTACTCAACCCTTAAAGGGTTAACTCCGAATATGGTGTACTAAGTAAGTGTGCATTGAAGTGGGGCGTCTTATGTTTTGAATAGTAGGTGCGAACGAACATATACTTAGATATCTCAATATCCGTTATACGGAGGTTATTTTACCGAAATTACATAAAAAATTGCTACAAAAAGCAGATATAAAAGTAATTGCTTTTAATTAATCTACCGTAGCGAAGCACGCGTATTTTTCTAGACATAAATAAAGACCCTAAACCCAGTATTTGATCTTTTTAAACTTTTTTACATTTTTTAGTTTTATAATTTTTTTCGTGTTTTTTTTATAATTTTTTGTTTACATGAAGTTTATTGAATAAAATAATATTTTCATTGACTCATGGCCTTTTATACCTAAAATTCATCGGCTGACTTTTCGTCATCCGACTCTTGTTCATTATCATTTGTAGAAATTAATAAGTTTTTAACTTCTTTACACACTCCGTTAATTTTGTTTTGTTTATGGACCCTCAAACCACTTATTATTGAGTCTGATGAAACCAACATAAAGTGCATTATGTCTTCATTACAAACACAACGCGAAAACAGTCTACTAAAATGTAATCTAGCCTACTTAAAAATTTTATTATTCGCTTCTTGAGCTTCCTCGGACAACCAACCAATGGGTAACCCAAAAACTTTCATTATATTCGCACCGTGTATCAAAACTTTGTGTACACATGGAGGCATTTTGTACCAATCGTATAAATCAACGAATAATTTTGCGGTATCAAGTGTGTACTTTTCAAACTTTTCAAGATCAATTTCGTACCCACTTGTCAAAACTTGTAAAATAATAGAAAACCATTCTATTAATCGAATGTCTACTCCTGTTGATATCTAATCGGACCTAAGAATAATTAAGGAGTCCGAGAAAATACATTTTACCCCTTTTCACCCCCTCGAGGATGAAATTTCCAAAAATCCTTTCGTAGTGGGTACCTACGTCATAAAAACAATGTACCTTCCAAATTGCACTTATCTTGTTGTATATTACTGAAATCTATTATGTTAACAAATTGTTTAATAACAATTAATTGTTTATATTAATGTTACAACAAAATATGATCAATTTGATTGTATAAAATGGATTTCAGTCACTTTGTTGAAAAATTGTTAAACAAATTATTAATAAACAATTCTACTAACATTTTTTTATCTCAATAATGTTTATTTTCGTCTCCGATAGATATTTAATAGTTAGATTAATCACGTATTTGCAGTATTTGCCGCGAAAAAGATAAAATTAGTAAATAATGTTGATTTTTCTATTGTTAACAATCATTTTTTAACAACTATTCATTAGTATAGCATTCTATACAGTATAATGCAACTTTCTAGACTCATAAAATATAAAGTTATAGCTGTAGGATTTGAATAAACAAATCCTGTTTCGTTCGTAGAATCCCTATTTTTCCAGTTTTTGTCGACTTTGAGCGGCCATATTGGATCCGCCATCTTCTTTTTCAAAAAACCTGCAATGAATTCGTAATCAGTGATACCTAATACCCCAGTATACCAAGAGTAGTTGATTTTCCTTTTGATTTGATGTGGGAATCGATTTTTGACGCCGACTGTCTCATTTTCGACCACTGTGAGACGGTCTGGTACCGAACGCCATAGCGTTCGGACGTGCGGGTTGTACCATTTTACACTGTATATCCAAATATAATTGAGTCGTGTATATACCCGCGTATTATTATACTTCTTTTGCGTCGGGGTGGCCTGTAATGAAAACACCCTGGCGTAACAATATCAACAACCTAAAAGAAAATCATGCAGGACACTTCTTTTATTATCGTCGTAATAATTTTAATTTTTTTTTACAGATATATTGCTACATCGAAATTCGAACCTACATATGCCAGAAGAGCATTTCCATGTTTCGACGAACCAGCGTTTAAAGCAGAATTTACGGTGAAACTTGTTCATCCTACAGGGGACTGTTACAGTGCATTGTCCAACATGAACGTGGAGGTAAAAAGATGGCAAAAGTGAATTATTTTTTTCTACAATTTCACGATTCCCCAGCAGATGATGAAATAGAATTTTGTAAAGACTCAGATTTTATTCTCATTTCCGGATTCTATTTCATCAATTTTTATGCTGACAGTGTGAGTTTTATATAATTAAATACATCAATTATGTTCTGTGATTTATAGAGTACACAGGTAAATCATCCGTCACCTGGATTGACGACGGTCACCTTCGCGAAAAGCGTGCCAATGTCAACGTACCTGATTTGCTTCATAGTTAGTGACTTCGTTGCTGTCACCAACATGGCAAAGGGACTAAATGACCGTAGGTTTCCGGTCAGCGTGTACACTACGAGAGCCCAGAAAGAGAAGGGTCACTTCGCCCTCGATATAGGGGTGAAGATTATCGAGTATTACATCAATCTTTTTGGCATCGATTACCCATTGCCAAAGCTTGGTAAGTTTATAATAATTTCATTGGGCGAAATATGAATTTCATTGACAGTGAAAATGTAAAAATCCGTAATTATTTATTTTTGCTGTTGATCTCATATTACGGAAGAGTATCCTGATAACCAGATCTGGCAGCAGAATCTGACGTCAGAACCGTAGTCGTCTGTGTCCGCATTTGGCTGCGTTCTGAGATACAGATTCTGAGGTGCAGATCCTGATGTCAGATCGGCAACAGATGGACAGCAGATTCTGCCGTCTGCCAGGTACAGCCAACAGCACCATCTGAGGTTCAGAATTACCATACAATTCCCTACGCGTGACGTCACATGACCGCCCCTACGCGTGACGTCACATGGCAGCCCCTACGTGTGACGTCACACGGACGTGGCTACTCACCAACACATGTGCACCGTGATTAGTATAGGTGTATTCCCACCCTTTCTACTGCGCGTAGAGAAGTTTTAGAGCAGATTATTCTAAGATTCTACTCGCAGGTTATTAATTAAGTTTTCTAATTTTTTCTAAAGGTGTTTATTTATTAATATCATGTGTACAAAATATATTTAAGTGGCACATATATATATATAATTTAATATTTACATTTAGAAATGGTGATTCTACATGCAAACATAAGCCAATTTTCTCGGGAACGAACTTTTATTGTATATTATATTTTTATTTATATAGATTTTTGACTTATTTTTGCAGAGAATCACCATATCCCTGCTTGTGTTAACTCTGAAAAAAAAATACAACATTAGTACAAAATTGAAACGATACTGGGAATGTACCGATGAATATTTTATTAAATGTTAAGTTCTTTATTTCAGTGATGCTAAAGTAAAGTGAGCACTGAAAAGTACTGTTTGGTTCGCTACGTTCTAAGAGACTGGCGCTGAAAAATGTCGATTATAGTTCCTTGTGAACGTCTAGAGGTTGTTCCCGTTGGAGTCGATTAAAATGGGCACTGAAAAGTACCGTTTGGTCTCTTCGCCACTGTAAAAGGAGACACGTCTCTACTTTTAATGAGCATATTTCTGAAAAATAAAATATTTACCGCAGTTAAGGGTCGTTTTCACGTGACAGTAAATCGTGACTTTTACGGTCATGACACTAAATGTCGTAATTTTTAATATTGCGTTAAAACGAACCTTCAGAGGTCATCAGCTGCTTCTCCTTCGGGCTGCTGGTCGCTCCAAAAATCGCGGCGCCTTTGGAAATCAGTCGGGGCTGCCGTCGCCCGTGGACCACGCTTCCTACTGCGCACCCTCTCTTTCGCCGTCCAAAGTGCTCGCTGCATCGATACTTGAAAATCCGATCGGAGCGGCTTGTCGAAATGCGGGTTTCCAGACACCGCTTCTGAAAAAGTAATTATGTATAAAAACATGAAGATGCTTATTGCTTCGCACCGTAAATAGCCATGGTGATACGGGCGTTGTACGATGGCCGTTGTCCTGTTCAGCCAAACCATGTGAAGGCCGTTGTAACCTCGTCAACGAGGGCCTCCTTCACGCAAAAATCGACCGCGGCCCTCAGGCTGAACTCACACACGTATTTTAAATATTGGACCTAAACAAAGTAAGTAAATATTGATGCAAGTATGTATTATATAAAAGTAAATAAAAGCATAATTTCGCTTTCACTTACAACATTGGAATACATTTCATCGTCGATGGTCTCGAAAGAGTCCATCTCCTCCGGTGACGAGAGAGGAATGATGGCTGGTTTACTTGGCGGACCGTTACGGGAGGGCTGCACACATTGGAGAACACTCTCCAACAGAGTATTCATTCTTCTGCAAGCAGAACGGATGGAAACGTGACATATTAATAAACACGATAACATGCGATACTTACGTCAGCCTTGCCTCCATGGACTGTACGCGATCGTGTATGCTCCTGCAAATGTTAACATTTATAAGAAAATGTCCCTACAGCAATATTTTTATAGCAAAAAAAGAAACATGTAAATTTACTAATTAGCAGAAGGTTGGATGTGCACTGTATGGTGCTGCATCAGCTCACTCCGGATCACAGTGGCGCGTTTAGACAATGTCCCTGGATCGTGATGTTCCGTTAATGCTGCGAGGGCAGGAAGCGCGACAGCAGAAGTGTTTAGCTGAAACATACGAACGTTACTTGGATTAGTCGTAGAAAAATCCTTAGACGTTGTTGGAACGTTCTTTTTTTGTAGCATCATCTTCAAATTCCGGATGTCCTGGTGGATCGATTGTTTGGACATCCTCTTGTTTGGAACTTCCTCCTCTTCCGAAGAAGTGGTCTGGTATCTCGCCGGTTTGGCGATCACACGCTTCTTTCGCTGCGACATATCAACCTGTGAGTAAAAGTACATATTACAATACTTAGCAAAGGCGTGTTGGCTGGTTTTCTTATTTTACATGCATACATGCAATATTAACCTAACTCAAACATCATGACGAACCCAGGTAATGTATTACTCAATAATTCAAGTGTAACTCGACAAAGGCTATAACAGTAGAAAACATGAAAGAATGACCCATGAAGAAATATTCGAACCAAACGATAAAATAATTTCCCCAGTAATCGCCAATTTGGTAATGGAGAGATTAGAGACTGTCTCTCTTTCGAAGGTACCTTTTCAATTAAAATTTTATAAAAGATATGTTGATGATATTATTACATGTATTAAACTTGAAGAACTGTCTATTTTGCTTGAGACATTTAACAATTTTCACAATAGATTACAATTCACATACGAGGTTGAGAAAGATTCTTGTCTAAACTTTCTTGACACATTAGTTATTAGATTTCACAACAAACTTTGCACCAATTGGTATCATAAACCGAGTTGGTCGGGGAGATATATAAACTTTTTTTCGGCTCATCCCATGCAGCATAAGGTGGGATTAATAAAAGGATCAATAGATCGTGCAATTTTGCTCTCGGACCCTGAATTCCGACCAGTTAACTTACTCCTCATAAAGAATACTTTAAGACAGGCATGGAACTAAAGTGAACGCAGCGGCCGTTTTTCGGTGGCAACGCCTCCTTTCACCCGCCGCGCGTCTTGGCCCCCGCGTCGGGCCTAGGAGCTTCGAGCGCCTCAGACCCGTACCATATGAACCGCGCGTGGCGCATTGGGGCGACACCCGTATCAATAGATTTCCGCATCACCCATGGGGTACTATTATCGATGCGTTTTTTTTTGTCAGTGGTATCCCCTGTAGGCCTATTCCACTGTGTCACGCGAAAAAATGGATAGGAAAAACGCGTTTTACTATCAAAATTTTAAATACGTTTGGGAAAACTTAATTTTCGCGCACGTTTAGACGTACTGGGCATATCTAAAATATCAACTTTAATACGTACAACGTCGACCAGCCTCCCCGTTGATATTTTAGATATGCCCAGCACGTCTAAACGTGCGCGAAAATTTAGTTTTCCCAAACGTATTTAAAATTTTGATAGTAAAACGCGTTTTTCCTATCCATTTTTATCGCGTGACACAGTGGAATAGGCCTACAGGGAATACCACTGACAAAAAAAAACGCATCGATAATAGTACCCCATGGGTGATGCAGAAATCAATTATTACGGGTGTCGCCCCAATGCGCCACGCGCGGTTCATATGGTACGGGTCTGAGGCGCTCGAAGCTCCTTGACCCGACGCGGGGGCCAAGACGCGCGGCGGGAGAAAGGAGGCGTTGCCTCCGAAAAACGGCCGCTGCGTTCACTATCGTTCCATGCCTGCTTTAAGACTCAATGGTTATCCCATTGAAATGGTCATAACAATCATCCGTGACCGTATCTTTGAAATTTACCATCCAACATTGATGGAAAAACGGAAAGAGGAAAAAGTAAAAAAAAATGGGACCTATTAGCTGGAGGAATACTGTGGTCATAGCTTTTAGCAACAATATCTCGAACGATATAAAAAGAATTTTCAGGAAAACAGGAATACACACAAGTTTTAGAATACCATCCTACACTAAAAACTTGTTTCCCCCAATTAAAGATAAAATTCCTTTATTAAAAAATTCAAATATTGTCTACTCAATCCCTTGCATGGGTTGCAATCAAGTTTACATTGGGCAAACGTCTAGACTTTTAGAAAGACGGATCTATGAACATAAAAAGAACATTTTTTTATCACCCTCAAAGCACACTGCCCTAACAAAACGCTCATTGGAGTTTGATCACAGATTTGACTTCAATAATGTTAAAATTATTGATAGAGAGGCTAATTGGAGTCGTAGGATCCTGTTAGAAACGTTACATATGATTAAACAACCAAGCGTAAATCTTAGGTATGAATCACCTAAGATACAAGAATACTACGCAACTGTATTAAAGCAATAAGGCTTTATGATGTAATGTTGCCGATGGATTCGCACTTCAAAATGGCCAACATGATCAAATCACTAATACATAATAAAATTGCATTATGTAATCATATTCTGTGTTCTCTAGGGTGTTTTGGGTTGTTACCACATGTAAATTCTTTTAGTGGTATTTTATTGTGGTTTCTGTGGAGGTTTTTCAATATACCAGTTTAAGAAATTTTAATAAAATCTTTCAAAAATCTCGTAGATCCGTTTCCGAATTTTTAACGGTCTCTCTTCCGAATTTTTAACGGTCTCTCTTTTGACTCCGTTTTTGCCACAGTCGTTTCACCTTTAAATAGCCCCCCAAAGCATTATTTACTTCAGTCATAATCCATCGACTCGCGTGTCACACGTCGTATCAAACGTTGTTGACTTATTTAAAAGCGACCGCAGTAAATGATATAAAATTTCTTTCCTTGAAAAAGGTCTAAACACAGACCGAAACGTCGGAAATTAAATCTTTTAAATATTGCAAATAGCTTTTAACAGTTAAACTGACCGAACTAGTGCGCCGAAACTACTAATTGTTTATTTCAAAAATACGGTTGATAGCATAAATACTTTATAACGATAAAATAACTCATCACCAGAGATTAACAAGGATACGTGTAAATATAATATTACTTATGAAAAGCAATGTAAAAGGAAAGTACAGTACAAAAAAAGAAAATGTAAATATTATAGAGCATGCCACTCACCAGAAAATAGTTGTAACTTACCAAAAACAATTCTTTCGGTCCGTCGTTGATGACTGCCACCTCAGAATGAACGAAAATTTGAAACAAACGCGAACTGGGAAGTAGAGCCCCAACCAATCACGAATGACGGCAAGGCGGCGTAGGCAATCCAAGAATCGTTCAGTGTACCGCCAAAATATTACCTCGTGGTATCCTTTATTCGACGTGGTACCTTTCGTGCTTGAATACCAACGCTCGGATTGGCTACGCCGCCTTGCGTCTTGTTTCGTATGTTACGTGCCGCGGCCTTTAGTGTTCGAGCGGCGCGTTTTAGACAGCCAAATTCTGATTAGGGGTATCCCACAGTCGTTAGACTATCAGAATTTGTTGTATTGCGTATAGAATGGCATGGAGGCTCGCCGCACTCGTAACAGTCAATTATTTTATTTAATTATCTAAATACCTTATCAGAAGGATTATTGGTAGATTTATGGATCGTTGATGCTCTAGTCCCATACGGGTCTTTTCAATGGAATCAGATAGGTAATGAAAGAGTAGAATTTAATGAATTACAAAGCTTTAATGTTAAAATATTGAAGGAATCAAAAGAACATAACAAAATATGGAAATATTCAATGAATCATTTTACAAAATAATAATCAGAGATAACTCCTGACTAGGGGAATCCCACAATGCTTTGAATGTCAGAAATTATCATTATATACGAATGAATATTAACAATATAATACAGCATACAGAAAGAGATAAAATGTGCAACTCACCAGACAGTCACAATAAATGACAGTGTATATATTTTTGAATTTCCTTTTTCGAAGATCGACTAATTCTGAGTCGCTAATAAACCTAAATCAGAAAAAGAGATGAAACACGAACACACACACTTGGTTATTTGAAGGAACGGATCTGAATTGAAATTTAAAACGAGTCCGAATGAAAGTGGTTTTAAAATAACGATATGAATAAAAAAAAATAAAATAAAATTGTTTCACAGAGTTTAGTATAAGAATTGTTTTGCAAAGTTAATAAAATGATTTGTTTCGCAAAGTTAATAAAATGATTTGTTTCGCAAAGTCGAGTCTTTCACGCGGTTTCACAATAACCCTGGAACTCTAACTCTAAGACACTTGCGGACCCAGCGACACGCACCTCACGATTTATCGTCACAGAGTGTCGCAGCTTCATGCCTTCGGTAGCGACCAGAGTGGGTCCGCGCCGAAATGCTTACTCTGCATTTTATCGCTCGGTCGCGTCGCCATGGGCCCGTCTACTTAGCGAGACGGGGTGGGTGTGTTCATGCCTACGAGTCGGACTTTGATTCAAATTTATAATTGATTTCTACGGAATATACGTACGCACGGAAAACCATGACATCGCACATTACAATTTCACACATATTGAGGCTTTCCCTGAATGTTCATGAATTCATATACACAACTTCTGACTAGGGTGATCCCACAGTCCTTGGACTATCAAAAATTGTGTTACGTATCTAATTTACAACTTCGAATTAATTAATTACTCCACTCATGCGACAAAACCGTGGGAAGGCGGGGTTCCCTGCACCGGATGTAGGGTATACAATTCCGTCAATCTTCTAAGAAATGATCCAGTCTGCGCATTCCTGCTGTAGCCGTTACTGATTATGTTACAATGTTTAACGCGACGGTCAGAGGTGTTCTCAACGAGGGTTCTCCCATAATGCTACAAGGCATTGTTGAAACGCTCCCTCTGCCGCTCACACAGAACGAATTCGGCACAACAGGAGAACCACTGGTCTTTTCGAACGCGACTATCTGGTGAGAACGCCGCTGCGTCAGCACTGCTTTATCTGTATCGCGGGACGGCAATGCGTCGAGACGACGACGCTCCAAGAAAGGGATTTTTATTCTATCAAGAATATTATTAATTAATAGGCAAGAGTATGATCAACAAGGGATTTCCCATAATGCTAGGCGTTGTTGATGCATACCCCGCCTAAAAATGAAAAATTTTACGTTCCGAACGTAACACGTAGACAACAATTTGACACACGTTCAAGGAAATAATATATTATCTCTCCTTCGAACACATTCCTGTTTCTCCCAGTTGCCTCGGGATGTTAGAACACTTGTATCTACGCCACGTAATCTTGCTGAGACATTCGTCGTGGTACCAGGAGAATACATTCATTTCGACCTGAAAACAGAAATTATTAAAAGTCTCCCTAACACTTTGTCGGTATCATTTGTTAGACAGTTAGAATTAGATTTTCATATCGACGGATGTAGTTTGGACAAATCAAGTTCCATTTATATCTGGCTTGTCCAATGTAGGATTTCAAATATTCCTCGTATAAAGCCGATAGTGGTAGGCATCTACAAAGGTCCCCAAAAACCACACGACCCCAATATTTTCTTTGAAAAATTCATTGCAGATGTCAAGGCCATTATGTCCAACGGAGGTATAAATTTTCATTCCATTAAGTTGCTCGTACGACTGAGATGTTTCATAGCTGACGCCCCAGCTCGAGCATTTGTATTAAATCATCGTGGGCATATGTCTTCCCGTTCCTGTTCCAAATGTACGGTTTCTGGTACCCTGATCGGTAGGCATTACGCTTACCATGGGATAAAACATTCTCCTCGAACCGATGAGGAATATATTAAACTGTTAGACACGAAGCATCACAGGGACGGTACAAGCCCATTGTCATCGCTACCGATGGGAATGGTTTCGCAAGTTCCTTTCGAGTACATGCATCTTGTGTGTTTGGGCATCGTAAAGAAACTGTTGTCTGCGTGGGTACATGGAGAATATTCCCCTTTCTCAAAATTGCGCCGCAAGCAAATTTCTATAGGTACTGTCTGCGAGACTGAATAGTCTTAGCAGATATGGCCCCTCAGACTTTGCCAGACGTCCCAGAGCTATTGAACAATGCTCTAAATATAAGGCGACTGAATTTCGTGAGTTCCTTCTGTATACAGGGCCAGTTATACTGAATGGTGTACTGGAGAAAACCGTATACACGCATTTTTTATTCCTACATGTAGCCATACGGGTTTTGGTTACAGAATCTCCTTCGAGTTCAGACTTGAGATTCGCAGAATCAGCTTTGGAGAAATTTGTTCTTCGTAACGAAGAACTTTATGGCCCAACTTTTAATAGTTATAACGTCCATGGTCTTCTTCACCTAACCAACGATGTCAGACGTCTTGGTAATTTAGATTAATGTTCTGCTTTTCCATATGAAAACAACATGTCCATTTTTAAAAAGTACCTCCGAAAGCCAACTCTTCCTCTCCAACAATTTTCCAATAGGATGAGGGAGATACAATTTCATGGCACAAACATTCATTGTAATGTAGATTTTTCTATTCGCGTATCTAGACCACTTAGTAACGATCCCAATTGTTCTCAGTACCACAAGATAGAGTTCAATAACATATCTCTGGGCATCAATGTACGCGATACTTGTTGCATTTCAGTTGACAGCTCGATCTTTTTAATTTTCAATATTATCATGGACTCCAGTAACTCTTATCGTTTGGGTATCAAAAAATTTTTAGAAGTCGATAATTTTTATGATGTCGGCAAATTCGGTTCTTGGCATATATAAATGCGCCACATTGAGCCCTGAAATTTTGTATATCTCCCCTGATCAGGTTCGTGGTAAATGTTACAGAATGCCTTTTCGCTGTAGTATGTCCACTGACACAAACTCCTCAGAACCCCGTAGGTACATCGTTGCTGTCATTACGCACTGCGAGAAGCTGTAAGATCCATAGTATTTAAATTCTTCCACCTTTATTTTCGCTAGATGTATCTCGCTGCCAGTCCCTCTCCCTTGTGTAGCTTCTCGCGTCAGGTGGTCACCATGGTGGTTTTAGTGGATGCAAGCCCCACATAATCTGACCCCTGCCATGGGGGTGAGGTATCCGTTAGAGATTTCCAACATGTAAAAAAAAAAAATTATCTCTTCCCTTTCTAGTCTCGTCTCTTGTTTTTGGTAAGTTACAACTATTTTCTGGTGAGTGGCATGCTCTATAATATTTACATTTTCTTTTTCTGTACTGTACTTTCCTTTTACATTGCTCTTCATAAGTAATATTATATTTACACGTATCCTTGTTAATCTCTGGTGATGAGTTATTTTATCGTTTAGTTCGAATATTTCTTCATGGGTCATTCTTTCATGTTTTCTACTGTTATAGCCTTTGTCGAGTTACACTTGAATTATTGAGTAATACATTACCTGGGTTCGTCATGATGTTTGAGTTAGGTTAATATTGCATGTATGCATGTAAAATAAGAAAACCAGCCAACACGCCTTTGCTAAGTATTGTAATATGTACTTTTACTCACAGGTTGACATGTCGCAGCGAAAGAACAAACAAGAGGATGTCCAAACAATCGATCCACCAGGACATCCGGAATTTGAAAATGATGCTACAAAAAAAGAACGTTTCAACAACGTCTAAGGATTTTTCTACGACTAATCCAAGTAACGTTCGTATGTTTCAGCTAAACACTTCTGCTGTCGCGCTTCCTGCCCTCGCAGCATTAACGGAACATCACGATCCAGGGACATTGTCTAAACGCGCCACTGTGATCCGGAGTGAGCTGTTGCAGCACCATACAGTGCACATCCAACCTTCTGCTAATGAGTAAATTTGCATGTTTCTTTTTTTGCTATAAAAATATTGCTGTAGGGACATTTTCTTATAAATGTTAACATTTGCAGGAGCATACACGATCGCGTACAGTCCATGGAGGCGAGGCTGACGTAAGTATCGCATGTTATCGTGTTTATTAATATGTCACGGTCCATTCGTTCTGCTTGCAGAAGAATGAATACTCTGTTGGAGAGTGTTCCCCAATGTGTGCAGCCACCCGTAACGGTCCACCAAGTAAACCAGCCATCATTCCTCTCTCGTCACCGGAGGAGATGGACTGTTTCGAGACCATCGACGATGAAACGTATTCCAATGTTGTAAGTGAAAGCGAAATTATGCTTTTATTTACTTTTATATAATACATACTTACATCAATATTTACTTACTTTGTTTAGGTCCAATATTTAAAATACGTGTGTGGGTTCAGCCTGAGGGCCGCGGTCGATATTTGCATGAAGGAGGCCCTCGTTGACGAGGTAACAACGGCCTTCACATGGTTTGGCCGAACGGGACAACGGCCATCGTACAACGCCCGTATCAACATGGCTATTTACGGTGCGAAGCAATAAGCATCTTCATGTTTTATACATAATTACTTTTTCAGAAGCGGTGTCTGGAAACCCGCATTTCGACAAACCGCTCCGATCGGATTTTCAAGTATCGATGCAGCGAGCACTTTGGACGGCGAAAGAGAGGGTGCGCAGTAGGAAGCGTGGTCCACGGGCGACGGCAGCCCCGACTGATTTCCAAAGGCGCCGCGATTTTTGGAGCGACCAGCAGCCCGAAGAAGAAGCAGCTGATGACCTCTGAAGGTTCGTTTTAACGCAATATTAAAAATTACGACATTTAGTGTCATGACCGTAAAAGTCACGATTTACTGTCACGTGAAAACGACCCTTAACTGCGGTAAATATTTTATTTTTCAGAAATATGCTCATTAAAAGTAGAGACGTGTCTCCTTTTACAGTGGCGAAGAGACCAAACGGTACTTTTCAGTGCCCACTTTAATCGACTCCAACGGGAACAACCTCTAGACGTTCACAAGGAACTATAATCGACACTTTTCAGCACCAGTCTCTTAAAACGTAGCCAACCAAACAGTACTTTTCAGTGCTCACTTTACTTTAGCATCACTGAAATAAAAAACTTAACATTTTGTAGTAGGCAACCATACTCGTCGAAGGAGTCCGATGACTCCTCGGACCGATTCGCGGAACCTCGGGGCGCCTCGCGGGCACTCGGGTAGTTTCGCCGTGTCGAGCGGATCGGCAGAACGATACGTCGCTCGAATCGATACGCACGTGCTGCGTATCGGCAATACGTCTTATTTGTACCAGCTATATCTGTTCGTCTATTTGGTTATAATGAAGTTACCATAGCTTCAGAAGTGGGATTCGATATTCACAGTATCTAGTGAGGCCCGAAGTGGAAAAGTGTGTAAACGTACTCTAAACGATGAGTGTGAAAATCGCGTCACAACGTGTCGATAGTGCATGTACGCTGGGAGAGATCCCCACCGTGTGCGCGAATCTCAAGACGACATCGGCAACGGTCGTCAGGGCCTTGCATAAATTGATTTTCGGACGGGAAGGTGATCGCCAGAATCAGCAACGGTTGCGCGAATTCTCCGGATTCAAATTCGACCTCGAGTCACCGGAATTCGACATCAAGGTCGCGAGTACCTGATTGCTGTCTGCCAGCTGTTGGCGCTTGATTTTGAGGGTACGGCGGAAGTTCTTGCGAAAAGAATCTGTACTCAACTTACGGATCTGCGTGGTTGGCGAGCGAATATGCCAGCGGACGAGGACAAGGAAGAGGACGAGGCCGAGCCCGTGAGTGAGGATGAGACGGAGATGGAGGTAGGAGCAAGTAAGCGAGGTTCTCCCAGATCACGACGGTTTCCTCATTTTTCGCTAAGTTTTCGCGACGTGAGGGTGGAGAGGGACCGCAAATCAAGCCCTGGATAGCCGATTTCGAAGACACGGCCGCCATATTCGGATGGTCCGATCTGCAGAAACTACTGTTTGCACGGAAGTCCTTGTCGGGACTCGCAAAGTTGTTTATTCGAGGAGAACGAGGTATCGCCACATGGCCGAAATTGAAGGCGAGCCTGTTAGAAGAATTTTCGTCTCGAACTAACACTGCTCAATTGCATCAAATGCTGATGAAGCGGAAAATCAAACCTGAAGAGTCGGTGCACGAGTATCTTCTAGTAATGAAAGAATTGGCGTCGCGCGGAACGATCGAGACCGAAGCTCTCATACAGTATATTGCCGACGGTATAACGCAGGATCTCAACCACCGAATGGGATTTTGCGAAGCGCGCACCCTGACTGAATTGAAACCCAAACTGAAAGTGTACGAAAACGTGAGAGCAAGGGCACCCCTTGTCAACGAACGTGGACGGGGAGAATCAACCATCAATCCTCAACATCAACCGACTACGAAGGAAGTGAGGAATCCAACCATACATTGCTTTAACTGCAACGACCTCGGGCATCCCGCGAGACTCTGCCCGAAGAAGAAGGGCAGTAGTGTGGCCTATCGTCCTGGACCCAACGGCTACGGTCAATTCTGCAGGAGTGGAACTTTCGGGACAACCACCAGCAGCGGCCGGGACAGACAACAACACTCCGACGCACCTGATGGAGGGAGAAGTTACCGACATCGTCCCTTACTATACGGTCAACGTTAAATTAGAATTTGCGAATACGGTGGCGATACTAGACACTGACAGTCCGATTTCTTTATTGAACGAAAATGTAGTCCCGAGTGACGTAGAGTTACAGCCAGATACGGCGAGTGGACAGTTCGAGGGGGTAAATCAGAGTAAAATCACCGTGTTGGGGCGTCTCCCACAACGCGTGACGGTACAGGACTGCGAGAGGTGCCTTAATTTTTATTTAGTCCCGACGGGGACGATCAGAGGTCTTTGCTTGTTGGGTCGCGATTTCATGGCTAGCAAAGAATTGGAGGTAAATATCGGAGGAACGATCGTTATTCGTAAGAAAAGTCCGAAATCTTGCACGGACCCGCGGATTTTGGAAGTCTTGCATATCGATACTGTTGATGAGGGTTCCGAGATCCCCAAAATCAATATAAATCCAGCGATGCACTGGGACACTCAAGACCGCGTTCGGTTACTAATTAATAAGTATTACGTAACGCCGCACAGTGGTCGAAAATGACACAGTCGGCGTCAAAAATCGATTCCCACGCCAAATCGAAAGGAAAATCAACTACACTTGGTATACTGGGGTATTAGGTATCGCAGATTACGAATTCATTGCAGGTTTTTTGAAAAAGAAGATGGCGGATCCAATATGGCCGCTCAAAGTCGATAAAAACTGGAAAAATAGGGATTCTACGAACGAAACACGTTGTTTATTCAAATCCTGCAGCTATAACTTTATATTTTATGAGTCTAGAAAGTTGCATTATACTGTATAGAATGCTATACTAATGAATAGTTGTTAAAAAATGATTGTTAACAATAGAAAAATCAACATTATTTACTAATTTTATCATTTTCGCGGCAAATACTGCAAATACGTGATTAATCTAACTATTAAATATCTATCGGAGACGAAAATAAACATTATTGAGATAAAAAAATGTTAGTAGAATTGTTTATTAATAATTTGTTTAAACAATTTTTTAACAAAGTGACTGAAATCCATTTTATACAATCAAATTGATCATATTTTGTTGTAACATTAATATAAACAATTAATTGTTATTAAACAATTTGTTAACATAATAGATTTCAGTAATATACAACAAGATAAGTGCAATTTGGAAGGTACATTGTTTTTATGACGTAGGTACCCACTACGAAAGGATTTTTGGAAATTTCATCCTCGAGGGGGTGAAAAGGGGTAAAATGTATTTTCTCGGACTCCTTAATATTTCTTAGGTCCGATTAGATATCACCTTGATTTTCACTTACAACGGTTGCCCACACAAATACCTAAAACTTAAGAGGGTAGACACGGGTAATGCAGCGCACTGTATACCGACACAATCTGGCCCGAAACATGGGTCTGGGAAATTACGTTGTTTGTCCTTATATGAGCAGATTTTGGGCTGGGCGAGGTCTCATTCGACAGAGGAAGGTTCAATGCAGCCCACTCTGGTCATGGCTCAACGAGATAGTGTTGATATCTGATAATACGAGTGTTCAAAGTAGAGAAAAAATCGACAAAATACACTCCCAGATTCCAAGTATTTGTAAGTCGCTAAAAGAGTTTTCTAGCCGGCTGCATTGAACCTTCCTCTTTCGAATGAGACCTCGCCCAGCCTAAAATCTCCTCATATGAGGATAAACAACGTAATTTGCCAGACCCATATTTCGGGCCAGATTGTGTCGGTATGCAGCACGGTGCATCGCCCGTGTCACGTGACGTGTCTACCCCCTTAATTTCAGGGTTTTGCCCTAATCAACCCCTAAAGGGTTAACTCTGAATATAGTGTACTAAGTAAGTGTGCATTAAAGTGGGGCGTCTTATGTTTTGAATAGTAGGTGTGAACGAACATATACCTAAATATCTCAATCCCTCCCCCCCCCCAAAAGAACATGACTCATGTATGAAAGAAGCTAATTCCCTTTAATTCACTAAAAAAGTTCACCAGCAAAGATTGTGAAATCACCTTTGCTAATGCCAATTGTACCTTTAATTCACGAAAAAAAATTAAAAAAGTTCTCACGCAAAGATTATGAAATCAATTTTGCTAATTCCAATTGTATTCTCGTTCTCCGCTCGAACACTGATTCCTCTGTCACTTTTTATACTTGACATTCCTTTATTGGCCACAAATCAATTCAGAGCTCAGATTTTCAGCTTTGGTTTTAAGGAATTAGGGGGCGAGAGGCCTGTAGTTGGCACAAAAACATTTATAAGAGGGACATCTTCTGTTAAAAATGATGTATGAAGATCGTTTTACGATGGAAGATAATAAAAACTTTGTAGAGACTAATTTAAACGAATCAAAGTCGGTAATAGATTAATAGCACATTCGGCAACCTGCACTAGTGTGCACTGAATGCGAACTTTTTCGCTTCCATTTGGCGAAAATTCGCACCCAGTGCGCACCATTGCAACCGTCCAAATACGCTGTAAGAGAGATGCGGAGAATACGAATCATTTTATTTTAAGTTAACTTAATTGTTTTTTTTCTTATACAACGCCCGCTAATTCCTTAAAACCGAAGCTGAAAATCTGAGCTCTGAATTGATTTGTGGCTAATAAAGGAATGTCAAGTATAAAAAGTGACAGAGGAATCAGTGTTCGAGCGGAGAACGAGAATACAATTGGCATTAGCAAAGATGATTTCACAATCTTTGCTGGTGAACTTTTTTAGTGAATTAAAGGGAATTAGTTTCTTTCATACATGAGTCATGTTCTTTTTTTTTGGGGGGGGGGGGGGGAATTTTTACCAATTTCACTAATCCAATTCTCTTGAAACTTTGGAGGTGTGCGTAGTTCGGATGACAATATTCTATTTTAAAAACCAAATAACCCCGAGGGGGTAAAAATTGTACCCAATCAGCAATAATCAATAAATATAACCCATAACCACAAATCCAAACGACTTGAAATCTCTCTCTCGCGGTTTCTGATAATTAGACTGCGGATGTTTATGCACGTATAATATATCGGAATATGCAACATATATGCAACATATATGCAGCACTTATGCAACTTATATGCAACATATATGCAAAATACAAAGTGAGTCATCCAAAGTTGAAACCTGAAATATTTCTTGGAAATTGCTAATTGTAGCTAACAATGTTTCACACAGAAATGTCTATAGGACATTCAACATTTTATTATTTTATTTAGGTATTATAGACATTATAGTTCAAATTGCAGTATATTACAATAGTTTTCTCGATGTTATTTACAGTAAATTGGTGCCTCTTATCAGTAAAAATTAGTTTATAGGCCGAAAACGAGCGTTCTACGTCACACGACGTTATTGGGGCATATTTAAACATACACCAATGATGTGGCGGAATCTCCTGTGGCCCTTGAACATTTGCACCTTTTAAAATGTCACTTACTTTTGATAATAGATTAAAATTAGTATTACGTTTCAATACGGCTCGCAATTTTTTTTTTATCTGCAAAAAAACGGAAATGAATGTCTAAAGTGCTTAAATTTATAAATTTTTGTTGTGTGTGTAACGTCCCACGATTTTTCGCGCGGTTCTATACCAAATTCTATTCGTAAACCTCAGTATCACTCCATCAAACTCTAACAAACTCAACTCTTACCCCATCTCCTCAATCGTCGATCACCTTGATGTTATACCTTAGCGGTCACCAACACAAGATGATCGATACAAACTCCACCTCGCTGATGTATCTTAGAGATCCCCATCGCGAGATAATCGTTACAAAACCCTCTTCGCCTATTCGTCCTACAAGGCACGAATCATTCCCTCTTATATGAATTCAAACAAATCCTTCGTTACAAATCCCTCTTAAATCGAGACCAAGTCTCAATCCCCTCTTTACGACTCATGAAGTCCAAGCCACTTTAACCCCTTTCCTATTAAACACCCAAAAATTCATTCGATGAGTTGAGTATCTCCTTTCACAGTCATAAAACCCCAAAAATCTAACTGCGACACATATTTGGCGTACGTGACATAAAAATGTCTATTAATAGTTATACCGTTTACAAAAAACCCGGAAGTCCTACTGCGTCTTATTCCGAAATGTGTCAAGGCCACTACCGCGCGTACCCCCGCAACGTCCTTATAAATACGAGGGGACCGAGACAGAAGTGCTCTTTCAACGATAACAATTCGAAGACGAATTATTGTTAAAACAAGAAAGTTTATTATATTTAGTGTTATAATCATCTCGAAACTCATTGTAAGCATTAATAACCATACCATTTTTCATTGCATATCATCCTCATACCATAATTTTGTATTATTATTGCTATTTCATATTATTGCTATTTCATATCATTTACTTTATTTACTGTTTATTGCATTTTCTTGTTAATGCTTATAGCTATTTCATATTATTTACTTTATTTACTGTTTATTGCATTTTCTTGTCAATGCTTATAGCTATTTCATATTATTTACTTTATTTACTGTTTATTGCATTTTCTTGTCAATGCTTATAGCTATTTCATATCATTTACATTATTTACTGCTTTTAGCATTGTCTTGTTTACGCTTATTGCGATTTCATATTGTTTCTTTCAATAACAATTGATTATTACTTATTCATATGTAACTCATATTCATACTCTTACGTTTCAATAACCATTGTATATAATGAATGCCATGTACTAATGATAAATCCCTGGAGCATAATTATAACGTAAAAATCACCAACAGTGCATCGAATTGAATAAACAAATTCCATTTAAATCACGTTACGATTTATTGTGTCTAGTCATCTGTTTGCGAAAATTCCCAAACGGAATCAAGCTGTCACAACAGCTGATTCCCGTTCGTGAACGCGAGAAAGGCTCTAGTGTTTACAAACATACTGTTGCATGAGCCGTGCAATCCACGAAAAACTAAACGTGGTTTCTTATATATATAACTGCAACGGTAAATCCAGTTACCGAAACCAAAACAAAACAAGTAATATAACGGGTGCTCTCCAAGTGTATATTTACCTTCCTTTAACGATTAGAGTGACGGATTCAATATTCGCGCCTGATCGCCTCCAGAAATTCTAAGTGTGACGGATTTGACATTCGCGCCTGATTCCCCTTTAACGTTTAGAGTGACGGATTACAGATTCGCGCCTAAATTCCTACCCCAAACCTCAGAGTGACGGATTTAAGATTCGCGCCTGGACTTCCCTCAAACCCCACAGAGTGACGGATTTTAGATTCGCGCCTGGACTTCCCTCAAACCCCACAGAGTGACGGATTTAATATTCGCGCCTGGCATTCCCTCAAAACCCTCAGCGTGACGGATTTAATATTCACGCCTGGCATTCCCTCAAAACCCTCAGTGTGACGGATTCAATATTCGCGCCTGGATTTCCCACAAACCCCTCAGAGTGACGGATTTAATATTCGCGCCTGGCATTCCCACAAAACCCCACAACGTGACGGATTTAATATTCGCGCCTGACACCCATTCCTTCCCCAATTGTCATCGTTCCCAAAGACCTCACCCGGGACGTGACATGTGTTTATTTTTTTTTAGAACGAATTCATGTCTAACCTTTTTCCCACAATTACCAGGTATATTTTCTAAATTCTCAACAACACCACTAACTAAATCTATTGATTCAGTTAAGGGTAATCCTATTGTTTCTAATTTTTCATGGCCTCTGGCAGTATTTGAAAATGTGTTTTAATAAATGTTAAATCTTCCTGCAAATGTTCATATTGCAAAGCTTCTTTTGCTGATTTAATTGACGTTGCTTCTTCTTCATCAAAAGATTCAATAATTTCATCGATTTTTTCTAGGTGTATTGCATAAAAAACGCTGCTTCTAGCCACGTTCCCCACCTTTTTAAAACAGGTTTTGGTGGCAGTGGAACATTTTCTAATGCGTTTCTATAACGTTCCACACGTAGTGGAGCTTTTAAAAATACTTTTTTGACCGTCGCAACTAATTTATTTACTGCCGGAAATTGTGATCGTACTTCCTCTGCTATTCTGTTCAAACCGTGCACCAAACATGTTATGTGTAACATGTTATGTGTAACATGTTTGGGTAGAAAATTTTTAAATGTTTCCCAGCTTTCAACATATATGCCGCGGCATCTGTGACTAATAGCAATATCTTCTGTTCACCTCCATTTGGCCATAATATTCTCATGGACGAATTTACAAATCGTGCTATAGTTGCATGATTTGTTCCAGGCAACTGTTTACAAGCTAACAAAAAGGGTTGCGTTTTTTCATTTTCGCTAAGTTTACCTACAATCAAATTGGCAATGTAACGGCCAGTTGCGTCCGTTGTCTCGTCCACGGATATCCATATGTAATTGTCACCAATATTTTTACGAATCTTTTGGATGGCCAAATTATAACAATTTTCTAAGTAATTTTTTCTAAGCGTAGATTCATCTGGGATATCTTCTCTAGTATATTTTTTTAAAAAATTCCTCCACACTTTATTATTTAAGCAGCGCCAGGGCATATTAACAGCCACCATAGCTTGGCACATATCCGCATAGAAATTATTTGTTTTTGATGAAGATGGTCGATTTTGTGCGTCACTGTCATTATCACTATTATCTGTAGTAACAATAGCTCTATTACACTCGTCGACATTTCTCTTGTGCACTGCAGTATGCACATGCTGTTTTACTTGTGATTTTCTTTCACATTTGATTTCCTTATCACAAGCTTTACAGTACACACTTTCTCCATCTACAACGACGTAATTGTCTTGTATACATGTAAGCCAATTGGTTAGTTTTACACGCCTACAGTTCCTCGATTTAGGCATCTTCAATTTGATATAAATCACGCGACACTCGTGATCTAACTGACAAGAAGTTCCCTGTGACTCCGCCATCAACGTTTGTCAATTTTTTGTGCCTATATTCAGCACGTAATGCAAAGTCAGCCGTGTATTCACAAAACATATGAGAAATATGCACGAAATATGCAAGAAATATGCAAATAATATAGAAAGAATATGCAATATGTACCAAATATGCATTATGCAAAACATATGCAATATGCATTATATGCAAAATAAAAAGTATGATTTTAGATTTCTCTAATGACAAAACAAATTTCTGTCTAGGTCCCATTACTTTATTTTTTGCCTATAAAAATATGCATTTGCATAAACATCCGCAGTCTGCTGATAATGTGTTGTCGATTTCTAGAAACTTGCACGTAAGAAAATGCTTCTCTGTCGAACCATTTAGAAAAAAAATCATATTTCTTTGCTTTACACATTTCGACTAATAATGAGCGTCTAAGATTTTAATCTATGAAGACTGCTACGAAAAAAATACCACAAGACTTTCCATTCTTTTCCTTAATACCCCACCACCCCGCTTTATATATTTGCGTTTTCCATTTTAAATCTGTTAATTTATTCACTTTGACATTACAATATTAATTTACAATTGTTTATATACAAAATATTCGGAAATACAACTTTTAGTTACATTAATACAGTATTGTCTCCCTGAGAACTCGCTGGTCGGGACCGGCGTTGAGCCCACATCGTGAGCAGAGCCCTAATTCCGAGTATTCATTTCTCGCTTCTTTCTGGCCGAAGGGGGGAGCGAGATGGAACGCTTTGTGTGCGTCAGAGTAACACGGCGTCCGAAAGACGGAGCGAAACCAGTGGCTTTCGCTCGCTCTCGTTCTCGCCTTCGCCGAACAAAAGTGAGACAGAAGTGGTGGGGATAGCGAAAAACCCACAGCGTGTGCACCGAAACGAGTTCACGGGGAGACAATACTGTACTTGCGACCCAACCGATTCGATGTCGGGAAAACGAATTCTCGTCGGAGAGCGCCGGTCGGGTAGCGCGTACGGCACACGGATGGTGGGACGGGTATGTTGTGTGGCACCTTGTTCGCTGCCGGCATCATTAGACTCTGGAAAAAAGAATTTGAAATATATAAATTTTTTAAATTATTTAAATCTAGAAGAAAGTCATACGTTAAGTATCAGTGGATATAGACCGTAACTGTATAACAAAAAATAATATAGCGACTTACCTTGTTAATGGAGACAAGTCATACGTTAAGTATCAGTGGATATAGACCGTAACTGTATAACAAAAAATAATATAGCGACTTACCTTGTTAATGGAGACAATAATTCAATGTCCTATATGGTGGAAAAACTCGTACAATTTCAAAACTTTTGATAACTGACACAGGCAGGTTATGAATGATTGACAGCTAGGTGACATTTACTAGCGAGCCGAAAGCAGCGGCTTTTTGCCTTTTTCGTCAACTGCGCAACCGCATTTTCAGCAAAACCATTCCGGATAACTTCAGCTTACGAAAGGCGACACCTACCTGCGTGAATTGGAGAAGTAAAACGAGAATGGCGACATCTACGGGCGTCAAGTACTAGCGCTACGTGCTATCCGACTGTCTCGTAAAATAAGTATCATTTTGATAACTATTAATTCAGAATAAATCTTTTATCTTTAAGAAAAACAGCTTCATACATTAAGTAAAACGACAAATGGGTTCGAAAAAAAATAATTATTCGCTTAATCATGTTAAAACACCGGGCCTATGTCATAAAACAGGATAAAAGACCAAAATAGGTTCGGAGACCTGTCAATTTCGCTATCATTCGTGTACAGGGTCATCCATTAAAACTGCAACCTACGCACGCGCGATCAAACGAAAATGGCAACAGCGCCTCACGGACGCATTCCACTACAGCCATGCACCGGCCCAGCGGAGAACTGCCAGCGACCGCTAAGCAGCAGTGATGTTCGAGGGTCGAAAATTTTAGGATGGTCTCTTTCAAATTAGCGTCGCAAAGAGCTAGGTATTGGGAATTTCCCGGCCCAGGTAATCGAACCGCGCGCTCCGCTTTTATGATCGGTTTAACACTCGCATCCCAGATTACTGTAATGAGGTTTGAAAATAATGTCGACTGATCTCGTACCCGTCTCAATTTCAATAATTTTAGCTACGACAGGGTTGACCGCGGCGTTATACCCTTGTATGGAAAGATTTTTCGCCACCTGCGTGTAAAAGCCACAATAATAGCACATCGTTGCAAAAAATAACATTAACGGAAGCCGGTATAGGCGTGGCGTTGAGTAGCTAAAACATTCAGACACAAAGATTCTAGAAAAAGATTCAAATACCGTTACAATCAAAGACACGTCCAATTAGTTACCCTTTACATGTGATCTAGGTGTGCACTGCATTAAGAACAAAATCATAAAAAAGAAAACCAAAACTATAGATTCTGAGGACTGTAGAACTACCACGTAATCGAATAAAAATTTAATTTCTCAATTTATGAAAGTAATGATACAGAAACAACTAGAATATTGTTTATCAACACCACGATTTTTAAAAATAGCAGTAAATACAGTATCAAATAAACAGTTCGCAAAAGTTTTATACAACAATTATGGTTAAAAAATTGATTAAGAGGAAATAATTTTTCCTCATTTTTCGGAGCAAATTGCATTCCGGTATCTTTTATAGTTCAAAAGTTATATGAAAATTTTAATTTGAAAGAGACCATCTCAAAATTCTCGAAACTCGGGCATCACTGCTGCCCAGCGATCGCTGGCAGCTCTCCGAACGCCGGGACGATGCATGGTGTAGTGGAATGCGTCCGTGAGGCGCTGTTGCCATTTTACCTGTTCGCGCGCGCGTAGGTTGCAGTCTTAACGGATGACCCTGTATAGATACGTGGTCGCTCAGTGTGCCTATAGGTAGAGGGGGAAGGGGAATTAGCTTCCAGACGCGACCGCGTCTGTTGATATCCGTTATACGGAGGTTATTTTACCAAAATTACATAAAAAATTGCTACAAAAAGCAGATATAAAAGTAATTGCTTTTAATTAATCTACCGTAGCGAAGCACGCGTATTTTTCTAGACATAAATAAAGACCCTAAACCCAGTATTTGATCTTTTTAAACTTTTTTACATTTTTTAGTTTTATAATTTTTTTCGTGTTTTTTTTATAATTTTTTGTTTACATGAAGTTTATTGAATAAAATAATATTTACATTGACTCATGGCCTTTTATACCTAAAATTCATCGGCTGACTTTTCGTCATCCGACTCTTGTTCATTATCATTTGTAGAAATTAATAAGTTTTTAACTTCTTTACACACTCCGTTAATTTTGTTTTGTTTATGGACCCTCAAACCACTTATTATTGAGTCTGATGAAACCAACATAAAGTGCATTATGTCTTCATTACAAACACAACGCGAAAACAGTCTACTAAAATGTAATCTAGCCTACTTAAAAATTTTATTATTCGCTTCTTGAGCTTCCTCGGACAACCAACCAATGGGTAACCCAAAAACTTTCATTATATTCGCACCGTGTATCAAAACTTTGTGTACACATGGAGGCATTTTGTACCAATCGTATAAATCAACGAATAATTTTGCGGTATCAAGTGTGTACTTTTCAAACTTTTCAAGATCAATTTCGTACCCACTTGTCAAAACTTGTAAAATAATAGAAAACCATTCTATTAATCGAATGTCTACTCCTGTTGATATCTAATCGGACCTAAGAATAATTAAGGAGTCCGAGAAAATACATTTTACCCCTTTTCACCCCCTCGAGGATGAAATTTCCAAAAATCCTTTCGTAGTGGGTACCTACGTCATAAAAACAATGTACCTTCCAAATTGCACTTATCTTGTTGTATATTACTGAAATCTATTATGTTAACAAATTGTTTAATAACAATTAATTGTTTATATTAATGTTACAACAAAATATGATCAATTTGATTGTATAAAATGGATTTCAGTCACTTTGTTAAAAAATTGTTTAAACAAATTATTAATAAACAATTCTACTAACATTTTTTTATGTCAATAATCTTTATTTTCGTCTCCGACAAATATTCAATAGTTAGATTAATCACGTATTTGCAGTATTTGCCGCGAAAATGATAAAATTAGTTGACTAATTGATTAGTTGATTTTCCTTTCGATTATTTGTGGGAATCGATTTTTGACGTCGACTGTGTCATTTTCGACCACTGTGCGCCGGAGAGACCGAAGGTGCCCGTCACTGATTTAGAGATGGAACTCTTGCTGAAACCGAATCACCAGCCGTTTTATCACAACCCGCGGCGATTATCTTTTAGCGAAAAGACGGCGTTGAGGGAAATTATTCAAGATCTTATGCGGCGGGGAATCATCCGACCGCGCGTTGCTCAGTATTGTAGTCCTATCGTCCTCGTAAAAAAGAAGAACGGCGGGAATCGCCTGGCCGTAGATTATCGTGCACTGAACCTGCTCACGGAGCGGGATAATTTCCCAATTCCGCGCATAGACGATCAGTTAGACTCTTTGCGAAACAAAGCGTATTTCACGCCATTGGATTTGAAGGATGCGTTTCATAATATCCGACTGAAGCCCAGTTCTATTCCGTACACTTCGTTCACCACGTTCATGGGACAGTATGAATATGTGCGTATGCCATTCGGTCTTGCCAATGGCCCTGCCTTCTTCATGCGTTTTATTAATTTAGTTTTCAGGGAGTTGTTGGACCAACAAAAAATATTGATCTATCTTGATGATATATTGATAGCCACCGAGAGCGTCGACGAAAATTTAGACATTCTAAGACAAGTATTGACACTTACGGTCCAGAATTGTTTAGAATTGAAATTCGAAAAATGTGCTTTCTTACTGACGGAAGTCGTTTATGTGGGATACCGTGTGAACGCATCGGAAATCCGTCCAAGTGAGGACAATATCGAGTCCGTTGCGAAATATCCGATCCCGCGAAATTTTCAAGAATTACAGAGTTTCCTCGGGCTCATTTCATACTTCCGAAAGTTCATACAGAATTTTCCCCTCATCGCGAAACCGATGTACAATTTATTAAAATCAAAAACTCAATTCAGGTGGGACCAGGATTGCCTAAATTGTTTCGACACGCTCAAAAAGCTGTTAATCACTGAGCCAGTCTTAAGGTGGGATCTCCTACCCGCAATTGGTCGCTACGATTGGTCGCAGCGATTTGACCCAACGACTGGCCCTAAGCTGAATCTCCTTGCCTGCGACCAGGGGTGTGCTCGGGACGGGCCGGAAACTTTCGGGCGAGATCGGGCGGGATCCCAAGACTCGATTCGGGCTACAAGCATAGCCGCCATGAGCGGGCAATATGATTTCAGGTCGGCTCGGTAAAACTCGGACGCAATCGGACGATATCGTTACCAGTAATAATAGATCAAAATTATTACCTGAGAACATAGAAAAATCATGTTTCTTACACGTTAATTTGAAATAATAAAATATTCGCCTTCCTGTATATTGTTGTTACTATGAAACATCCAGGAAATATTCCTTTCTGTATGCTTATAGTTGTTCGTACATTTTCTATTTTAAATCTGAACCTATCCCGAAGAAGATAATACCCCATATATCCCCTTTACATAAAGTACTAAGTATGCAGTATATTTTATTAAGATTTTAAAATATTGTCGATATAAAAATAGTCTTCTTCCCAAGTTCTGAACATGGTATTTATTTATGTCCATATACGTACTTAAATAAATACCATGTTCAGAACTTGGGAAGAAGATTATTTTTATATCGACAATATTTTAAAATCTTAATAAAATATACTTCATACTTAGTACTTTATGTAATGGGGATATATAGGGTATTATCTTTTTCGGGATAGGTTCAGATTTAAAATAGAAAACGTACGAACAACTATAAGCATACAAAAAGGAATATTTCCTGGATGTTTCATAGTAACAACAATATACAGGACGGCGAATATTTAAAAAATGAGCGGAACCTTTGAAGTCTTTACTTGACCTTGTCATTTAAACTGGTTGTCTATTCTTTGCTTGTAGCCCGAATCGAGTCTCGGGATCCCGAAACTGTCGGGATCTCGAACAATACGAAAGTATCGGGACTCCGCCCGAAATTTTCCGACCGTCCCTCGGGGCCAGGAACCCGAGCCTCGGGACGATCCGCACACTCCTACCTGCGACCAAGTCCACTGCCACAGTGGGGCAGAATCCCAAGAAACAAGGAAACGAATCAGAATTCAAAAGTTGTGGGAGGATTATGTATTTTTATATATTTATAATAATAATAATAATAATAAATCGTTATATTCTTTTATAATATTTGATACAACGCAGTGGAGGTAGAAACGCAAAGTACAGAATGGGCGAGGCTCAGCGTCGCTGTTATTCATGCCTGACCCGAATATTTCTCGTAAGCTAATAATATGAGCTCCTAAAAAAGGTAAAAACCCAAAAAGAAGCCAGAAATAAAGATTTTAAAAATTATAGAAAAAATTGTAGCTCAAAATATTCTATCCTCCCAATGGCCCACCATCTCTCACATCTTAATACGTCAGCGCGTGCGTTTGTTTTAATATTCCAACGCGTGTTTATATTCGAGAGATACGAGATCGGTCTCGAATTTGTCCTGAGGACGAAGCAGGCCTCATCACGCGCAGTCAGTGGACCACCCCTTTTCTTCCTGTGGCTCTCCGCGAGGCGTACTGTCGCTGCTTCATCATGGAACTTCGCGCGTGTGTCGATAGGAACACTGCACTTTCCATGGCATATTTATCAAATTCTTGTAGTTTTATTGGAAGTATTGAAGCTAATTAATGACGATTTTCTGAAATAACGTCAAACTTATATATTAACACTTTTAGTACCAATTTCCTTAATAATATTCAGCATTTTTAAATTGCAAAATACAGGATGTTGCATTTTTTCCCATTTTTGGGGATTTATCCCCACTGTGCGGCATAGAATACACGTATTTAATCCATAACTGAAAAATATTCGCGAATGCTTTTTCCGCAGTAGCAAGCTCTAGATTATGTTGATTAGAAAACAAACAAAAAATTTGTTCAGAAGTTCCCGGAAGTGGAACTAAAAAAGGGATGATTGCTGACAATTTTTCAATCGGTTTCTTATGGAAGAAAACTGTATGTAACTAATTATTTGCTATTACTTAACAGAATCGACACTACTTATTTTGGGGCTCCAAAAATTGTTTTCTTTTATATTACCAAAAATTAAAAGACTCGATTTAAAATTCTGCACGAAAAATACATACAATCACAGACACGTGTTTACACACAGATCAGAAGTAGGCGTCATGATATTTTAACCGTTTTTAGGTGCTCATTTTACTAGTCTACAGGTAACATAAAAATACATATCTTTTGAATTCTGACTTCTTTCCTTATTTCTCGGGATTCTGTCACACTGTGGCAATGGGTCGCAGTGCTACTGGTCGCTAGACTCCCTCCGGGAGGAGTATAGCGACTGGTGGTCGCAGTGCCTAGCCTGCGACTAGGTATAATGGGAAACAGACCTCCTCGCATTGTGTTGCCTCTCGAGTAGCCTAGGCTGGTACTCAAACAGACTCGCGTCAGGCTCCTACGTCTGGCGCATACCCGACGATCGCAGTCGCATGTAGGAGAACGGATACATGTTTTCCCATTGCACCAGTATACTGCGACCAGTCGCTGCGACCAATCGCAGCGACCAATCGCGGGTAGGAGATCCCACCTTTACTATCTATTCGCCGATCGCGGCGACCGAATTACATTGCGACACTAGTTCGCACGGATCCTATTTCCTTCTATAGCCGAAGGACGACGAAGGCCGAAGCGGCTTACCACAGTTTCGAACTAGAGGCATTAGCCATTGTTTATTCTCTGGAGCGGTTCCGAATTTATTTGCAGGGAATACATTTCAAAATTCTTACGGATTGCCACAGTTTGAAACAAACCCTGGAGAGGAAAGAAATCAATCCACGAATTATGCGTTGGTCTCTCATATTGCGAAACTACGATTATACGCTAGAGTACCGATCGAGCGATAAGATGCAGCACGCGGATGCTCTCAGCCGAAATTATAGCGTTATGGCAATCACGGAAAGTAGCTTCGAACGCAATTTAGAATTGCTTCAGGACTTTGATTCAGAAATAGCGAAAATCCGAGCGAAATTAGAGTTGTCACGTCCCGGGTGGAGGTCTTTGGGGGACAATGACACTGTGGGGTTAATGGAACACAGGCGAGGATCTGAAATCCTGCACACTGAGAGTTGAGGGAGTTTAGGCGAGGATCTTGAATCCTGCACACTGGGGTAGAGGGAATTTAGGCGAGGATCTTGAATCCTGCACACTGGGGTAGAGGGAATTTAGGCGAGGATCTTGAATCCTGCACACTAGGGTAGAGGGAATTTAGGCGAGGATCTTGAATCCTGCACACTGGGGTAAAAGGAGGTTAGGCGAGGATCTTGAATTCTGCACACTGGGGTCGAGGGAATTTAGGCGAGGATCTTGAATCCTACACACTGATCGACCAAGGAGGGTTAAATGGCGAAATTATACCCGATGGACACCTGTTAGACCCTTGTGGGTTTTTGTACCGGTTCGGTAATTTAATTTACTGTTGCATCTATATAAGAAATCACACGCTATGGTTCCGCGAAATCCGTCTAGGCATACGTCTGTACGCGGCCCGTGCAGAAGAACGTTTCGTAAACACTATAAGAACACTCGTGCTCGCGAACCGAGATCAGCTGTTGCAGCGGTCCGTTATGTTTGGGATCTTCGTAGCCGAAGGATTAACACAGTAACTTGACGGTTGATTTAAATGGTTGTTTATTCAGTTTAAACATGAACGTTTACCATGCACTGCGTTAATGGTGCAGTAAGCGATGATCGTTAGCGTATGACATTTATAAATGTATATAAAATATAATGTTTATGGATGGACATGCGATACAATAAAAGATAATAATATAGTATGAAATAAGCTTTAGCGTTGACAAGACAATTGATATGATCGCAGTATGCGTTAATAAGACAAATAGTAAGGTTGCAATAAGCGTTAACAAGCAAATAGTATGATCGCAATGAGCGTTAATAGGATGATAAATATGAAAAGCAAATAAGAATAATAATATGAAATGTGGGTGATATACAATGGTATTAATAATAATGATAATTGCTTACAGTGATAGATGGATGATGTTGAAATATGGTATATAGGTGAAAGTTTAAAGAACTTGTAGCGATCGACATTAGGTTCCTTGTTCAAGGAGTATTCGTCGAAAGAGAGCAAGGCCTCTTGGATCCTTGTATTTATGTACATTGAAAGATTGTTAGGGGTGAAGGGCGGTTGCGGTATGCAACCTTGACCTATTTCGGCACGTGTCGCGGTACAGGTCATTAATAGATTTGGTCTTCCGGGGTTTTTATATGGCCTTGTAAGGAATATTTGTCGCTAAGTCTTCCAGGGTTCTTTTACATAGAGTTTTGAAAAGGGGATACTCAACCCATTGTATGGATTGTGGGTGGTTTGATTGGAAAGAGGAAAAAGGGGTAGTGACTTCTTTGGTCATGGAGAGGTTGTGAGACGTGGTCTCGATTTAAGAGGGGTTTTTTTAGGGACGAGGGACTTGTATGTATTAGATTTGGAGTGATGTGGTCGTGCCACGTAAGGTGAAGAGGGGATTTGGGGGTCGTCGTTGACCATCTTGAGATGGGGACCGCTAAGGTACATCGTCAAGGTGATCAGTGGTTTGGGGAAAGGGTAAGACTTGAGTTTGGAAGACTTTGGTGGAGTGATTTTGTGAAAGACTTGTACTATTACCGCGCGAAAAATAGTGGGACGTCACAGAGTCACAAGAGGATAAGCATTTCGAATTATCTAACGGTATTGTTTATTGGAAAAATCGAAATAATCTTTCATTTTACGTTCCATCGTCAATGGAGGCCAACGTCATTCGCGCGAGCCATGAAGAGATTGGACACCAGGGCGCGTCGAAGACTCTGGAATATTTGTCTCGGATGTATTGGTTTCCGGATATGCGTCGTAAGATTCAAACGTATATCACGAATGGCCTAAAATGCATTTCCTACTCGTCTCTAGCAAATCGCCAGGAGGGCAAATTGCAATGTCCGGATAAGGGTAACGTACCCTTCGAATGCGTACACATCGACCATTACGGCCCCTTGGAGCGTGCGCGTCACCGCCACAAATATGTCTTCCGAGTAATAGATGCTCTTACAAAATTTGTAAAATTTTATCCGATCGTCACCACCAATGCCGACGAAGTCATTCGTCATCTGAAATCGTATTTCACTTACTATAGCTGTCCGCGTAAACTTATCTCGGATAGGGTAAGCGCTTTTACTTCTAAAAAATTTAAGGAATTTGTAGCGCAACACATTTGTCACGTGTTAGTTGCGACGGCCACACCTCATGCGAATGGCCAAATTGAGCAGATAAATCGTAGTCTGACACCGATGTTAGCAAAAATAACGCCTAGCACGGCTACCTGGGACTCTGTCTTGCACGAGATACAATTCGCGTTGAACAATAGCGTAAATCGGGCGACAGGCGACTCGCTCTCCAAACTGTTGTTTAGCAGAAACCAAAACAGAGTCGTGAAAGACACGTCGGGGCGCCTCGCGGGCGCTCGGGTGGGTTCGCCGTGTCGAGCGGATCGGCAGGACGATACGTCGCTTGAATCGATACGCACGTGCTGCGTATCGGCAATACGTCTTATTTGTACCAGCTATATCTGTTCGTCTATTTGGTTATAATAAAGTTACAATAATTTAATAAAATATTCATCGGTACATTCCCAGTATCGTTTCAATTTTGTACTAATGTTATATTTTTTCAGAGTTAACACAAGCAGGGGTATGGTGATTCTCTGCAAAAATAAGTCAAAAATCTATATAAATAAAAATATAATATACAATAAAAGTTCGTTCCCGAGAAAATTGGCTTATGTTTGCATGTAGAATCACCATTTCTAAATGTAAATATTAAATGTTATATATATGTGCCACTTAAATATATTTTGTACACATGATATTAATGAATTTTAGTAAAAATTAGAAAACTTAATTAAGGGGGTAGACACGTCACGTGGTCTGGCCGATTCGGCAGGTCGGTATTACAGCAGATTTTTTCTGCACTGAAATGGTATTACCCATAGATAGGCCGCTGCCTGATGCACGCGAGAGGGAGCTGTTTGCTATTTCCGTGTTCTATTCTGAATAAGGAAAGAAATTGTCAGCTGTTGCGTTGTATTTATAAAAATTTAAACGGAAAGTCGGCTGGTACTGCAAACGTGGAAAATATATTCTACATTTTAATTGCTTGAAATGTGCTTATGCTACAATATTCTACGTTGGCAGTAAGGAATTATAAGTGAAAAGGAAAAATAGATGAAGGCATGTCCCCAGAAAATGAAGTTTGTTAGGTTAGACATTTTTTTTACTAGCAAAGCATCGAAACAGAACATGAAATACATTTATTACACGTCCTATGCAGAAAGCAGTTATGAACATTATATATAATAGCGAATTCGGTATCTTGCACTGACTCTGTGCTCGTGTCAGAAAATGACTTGGATTGGTTGATTCCTATAGAGCTTCTTCGTTTCTATAAGAATGAACCAATCCAAGTCATTTTCTGGCACGAGCATGGAGTCAGTGCAAAATACCGAATTCGCTATTATATATAATGTTCATAACTGCTTTCTGCATAGGACGTGTAACAAATGTATTTCATGTTCTGTTTCGATGCTTTGCTAGTAAAAAAAATATCTAACCTAACAAATTTCATTTTCTGGGGACATGCCTTCATCTATTTTTCCTTTTGTGTTGGATGTTGAATTGGACTAGTGAAAATGCGCAGGCTGGATGCGCGTGATTATTATATGGTCGACTCCTCGAAGTGACAGAAAATATAACCTAAGTATATGCTATATGACAACAAATGTTTAGTGGCTATTTCGTTCTTTTACGAAACATTTGTGCATTTTTTATCATCCTTCCAAAAGATTATTATTATGCCGCAACAGCTTCTTTAGGAAATCCAGAATAGCAATTAGGTTATATTTTCTGTCACTTCGAGGACAGAAAATCCGTTCGTGAAATCTGCTGCCACAGCCGACTCTACTACTAGCCGTGCTGAAGGCAAAACAGCAACACCGCGGGAGTCCGGTTTCGACATAGCATATACAACTCCCGCAGTGTTGCCATTTTGGCTTCAGCACTTCGAGGACAGAAAATCCGTTCGTGAAATCTGCTGCTGAAAATGCGCAGGCTGGATGCGCGTGATTATTATGTGGTCGGCTCCTCGAAGTGACAGAAAACATAACCTAATTGCTATTCTGAATTTCCTAAAGATGCTGTTGCGGCATAATAATAATGTTTTGGAAGAATGATAAAAAGTTCACAAATGTTTCGTAAAAGAACGAAATAGCCACTAAACATTTGTTGTCATATAGCACATACTTAGGTTATGATTCCTGTCACTTCGAGGAGCTGACCATAGAATAATCACGCGCATCCAGCCTGCGCATTTTCCAGTCTAGAAAGTACGAATAAATACGAGAAAATTATTCATGGCCAACAGTATGAAGGCTCGGAGAGAAGAAATATAGGAAAATCAAATGTTGTTAAACTGTATTTTAAAAAATATTGTCTTGTAAAGCTCGTCACGACACACATTTTTTCTATTTACAATTTGTTTATCGAATCATTACTATTCGAGCTAAAAATTATAAACAAGAAATTTTTCATCGTCCAAAATCACTATTTCTTTAAACATTAATCAAATATTATTACATTTTTTGACAGAATGGTTTTGTGCATACATTTTACGGCTTCACTAGAGTTTTCCGAGTTTTATGTTTCAAGTCTCATAACAAACCGATAATAATTACTCAAATTATCGTAATTTTTATTTAAAAAGGTATTGACTTTGGTCGAAGACATTTGTTTGATTTATAATTAGTAAAAAGAACAAATGTGTGCCGTGACGAGCTTTACAACATTATATTTTTTAAAATCCAGTTTAATAAAATTTAATTTTCAAATTTTTTAGCGTTTGGACAATACTGTTTCGCATTTTTGAACGCTAGTTTCTTATTGCATCCGAGCCTTCATTGACTTCCCCCTGATTAAATTGATTCAATCATAGTGCTTCAAATAAAAATTGGTTGGTTTTATTTAAGTAATGCCCATCTCTTGTATTTTGCCATATAATTGCGGCAGTGAGAGTAACAACGGACTAACCCACATTTTTTCGAAATTGAGTTAGTAGAAATAACTTATTCCAATAGGCTGTAGGTACTAATCATATACAATAGGAAAAAAAATTTTAATGTGGGTTAGTCCGTTGTTGCTCTAACTGCCTCAATTACTATAACATAAATTTGACAACGATTTCAAGTGATGTATGTGTTACGGTAAAAGCATTAATTTAGTAAATGTATACAGTTCGTAACAGTTCCTAGTCAATGTAATAACCTAACTTACAATCGTACGAAAATGCATGCATTGACTGCATCACGCTTTTACTGTGGCACATGTATCCAGCTAACGCTTCATTTTTGTCATGATTCCACGTTGTCAGGCCTCCCGAGTAGGCGCCATCTCGTGTCCACTAGCTCAACTAAATTTGTCACGTGACTTGCTCTGTATTATCGCCAATATGGCGGAATTCGTATTTGGGAATGCAATTACGCCCTGACGTTGTTTGTCCTTATGTGAGCAGATTTTTGACTGGGCGAGGTCTCATTCGAAAGAGGAAGGTTCGATGCAGCCCGCTCTGGTCATCGTTTGAGTCAGAAAACTCATTTAGTGACGTACAAATACATGGAATCTGCGAGTGCATTTTGTCGATTTTTTCTCTACTTTTGACACTCGTATTATTACATATCAACACAATCTCTTTGAACCATGGCCAGAGCGGGCTGCATTGAACCTTCATCTTTCGAATGAGACCTCGCCCAGCCCAAAATTTGCTCATATAAGGACAAACAACGTCAGGGCGCAAACCCATGTTTCGGGGCAGATTATGTCGGCATACAGAGCGCTGCATTACCCGTGTCTACCCCCTTAATAACCTGCGAGTAGAATCTTAGAATAATCTGCTCTAATACTTCTCTACGCGCAGTAGAAAGGGTGGGGATACAGCTATACTAATCACGGTGCACATGTGTTGGTGCGTAGCCACGTCCGTGTGACGGCACGCGTAGGGGCTGCCATGTGACGTCACGCATAGGGGCGGCCATGTGACGTCACGCGTAGGGAATTGTATAGTAATTCTGAACCTCAGATGGCGCTGTTGGCTGTACCTAGCAGACGGCAGAATCTGCTGTCCATCTGTTGCCGATCTGACATCAGGATCTGCACCTCAGAATCTGTACCTCAGAACGCAGCCAAATGCGGACACAGACGACTACGGTTCTGACGTCAGATTCTGCGCTCTCATGCCAGACCCTGCTACCAATCTGATGTCAGATTGGCGTCAGATGGTTATCAGGGTAATTAGATACATCATTTTAATTGCTGTGGTAAAGAATCTATCGTATCTACATCTATCAATAAAAGAAACGCCAAGTATTTATGACTTAAGTCTTAAACAGTTTGTTTTCTATCTGTAATGATACTTGTGGAAAAAATCAATATCTAGTCTGGTGCTTATTAAGAACTAAGTTTAGATTACTGAGGAGTACTGATAGGGAAGAGCCCGAACCCGAAAATTCAAAAAATTCTGAAACTTTGTGGATATGTACGGGATTTGCTTCTGATTACAACGCATTTTTTTGCTGCCCAAAATCACTCTAAGGGGGTGAAATTAACCTTTGAAGATTCGGCTATTTTTCGATTTTATTTTGTAACACACAATCTGTAAGAGATAGAAAAAAAATTTCAAGACAAAAGTTACTTCCTTTAATTAGATCTATCAAATCGTAAAGGTTTTATAAATTGTTTAAACAATGAGAAATAAGTTTTAAACAAAAATATGAATGTTTTCTAAAATTCGGGTTTTCACGTGAAATCTGAACTGGATGTTTAAATAATTATGAAACAGCATAATCCATATTTTTTCCATACAATATCAACTATTGTTGTATTGCGGAACTGTGCTCCGCGACAATCAAAAAACTTTTGGATCCCATTGTAACGTACTCTAAGCTGTACGACGAGCAATGTTTTTCTAACATATATTAGAAACTAATACAAATTTATAAATAATAAAAAGTAAGACAATTTATATACTTTTGTCTCTAGTTACACATGGGGCAAATATATCAAGTGGAAATAGAGGAGAAGAAGGGATTTTATTTTTAACATAATTATCGAACTTTTCTTTTATTTGCTTACCAAACAAGCGAAACAATGCAGGCGTTTAGTGAGCGATTTAAGATTAGTTAGATAACTTTGAAAACACTTGTGTGATTATGAATTATTCCTCATGGTGATGAAACTCTTCAAAAAATGTTGAAATCGTAAATATTAGTATAATTGCCGCATATGGAACAACGAGGTGGATGTATGAAATCTTGTTGTGAAAAAGCGAAATCTACTGGATTTTCAAACTGATTTGATTTCTCAACAATATATCCACTTTTATACCATGCGTAAGCAAACACATCGTGATACTTTGGTGATGAAAGTTGATTATGAAAAAGAGACTGTAATTTAATGTCATTATTTCTTGCATTTAGCTGCACATCGTAATTAAACAATAATACAAGGTCGGAAAATTTTCGTACAAAGTTTTTCCATATCCGGAAACCATATACATCAAGCGGTTGTATCATTCCTGTAGTTTTTTTTTCGGTATTGTGTATATTTCCACATGTTGATTTGCTGGTATACCGTTTCGTAATGTAGATGGACAATAGCCAATAATCAATAATCCAATAACAAAACGCTTCGAGATCCCGCACGTGGTAGATATACGTTTGTTAACCATTCCATAACTAGTTCACCTGTTAACTTTCCAGATGTGGACGCCTGTATATAAACATTCCATGGTCGAAACAAAGATTGTTATACACATGGACCAAAATTACCATTTTTTTTCCTGCAGAACAATAAATAGCGGAGAGAGTAGTTTCACAGAAGATATTGTGGGGAATATGATATAGCTATGTGTAGTAGCGGATATAGATTGTACCACTGCTGTAACACTTTGAGTTCCTTGTTCAGCTAAAGTACGGCCCGAATGTAATTCTAGATTGAATCTGCTTTCATCAGCATTGAATGTATTGTTTGTTCCGATATCTCTAATACGAGGTTTCATATTATTCACAAGAGTCGAAGCAATTTCATTTAATTGCGTGGTATCGGTACCGTATAATCTGGTAATAAATTTGTTCACTTTTCTTGAAACTATCGTAAGATATGTATTATCTGAACATCTTACTATTGTACATCATACTATTTGAACATCTTGTACATCGCCCATCTGCTGATCACTGCGGCCGTTAGCGACGGATAAGAAAGCGCTCGAAAAACAGCAGAGCTGAGTAACATTATCCGGACATCCTCAGAAATTGTAGAGACGGCGCGACGGGCTGACCGATTGATTCTTTAACCGAGTTTTATTATAATTAAAGCTATCTTTATATTGAATAGTTCCTTTGTTACGTTCCTAATTCTTATTCTGGGCCCGCGATTTTAGGAAGTTATATATATATATAATCCGCTTTCGAGCTAGTCTAGGTACCTTACGCTCTGGGATAGTTGAGTACGTTGGGTGACAGATTATAATGCTTTTTAGTTTTGTAATTATCTTATGTTGGCCGCGTTGATGGCAGGTCAATTGGAATTAGCCGCCAATGGATTGGAGAATCTGGAAGACGAATGATCTCCGGTGCAGTATTGCTGATTGGCCGTACCCACGGTCCTGCTTCTAAAATCCTCCCAAAGGGATGATTTGGTTGGTTTGACAGAAGCACTGGCCAAACAGGGGCTCCCAATATTTCCGTATTATTTGCTGGTGCGTTCTTAAAGGCGAAAGCCAGTTTACGGAGCTGGTATTTTCTGCCTGCTCGGTGTCCTTTATGCATCGTCCCCTTTTATTTTGAGGATTGATTTGATTAATTGATCTTTATTTCTCCGGGATCATGGTTCACGTCTAATTTCCAGTGACACCGTGGGCGGCTGTCCTGCTTATTAGAGTCATCTTTGACGGGCGCAAATCACGATTAACTTTATTCATTTTTTCTCAATTTATAAAATTGATTATAGAAAAAGGTATCGATGATATATAAGTGAGTGAAGTTTCACTAACACTTTTATCGTCTCTTGGTGTTGCGATTCTAACACTTTTCTAAGTTCTTTACAGTTTACGCAAGAACAATATTGATAACAATAATGTAATAATAATAAAATGAATTGAATATTAATGAGTTCCGCGGGTGATCAGTCCCTTTTTATAGGTCTGCTGGTCAATCCTTCTCCAGGTTTGTCACATGACAATTTAGACGGTGGGAGATGAAACCTCCCAATCATCTGCCGTGGGATCGACCTGAAGAATTCTTTCCAGCGGGCTATCCGAGAGTTTTGTTCACTGCAGAATTTGAGCTATTGCGCATCTATTTCGGTGTCTTCTGCGTGACTTAAGACGTATTTCTGCAGTTATACGAAACCCTCAGCAACGTCGATAGTTAAATTCTTATTTTAATTCATTTTTTAGAGGTTTACGCTATTGGGTTTTCGATGTGCTCTATACGATTGGTTTCGTACAGCCCACATACTAGGGATTGAAGTTAATATACATCGGTTCCGTATTGGAGCTCGATTTACGGGATATAAAGGGAGGCCAAATTTGTGGCGATGATCAGGAGCGCAGCTTCGCGAAGGTGTCGACTCCGTTGGCGGAGGGGTCCTCTGACCCATCAGATGGTGTCCACTGGCCCCCTTAATGTGCGCGCGGTTGGCTAGCTGGCGTGCGGCTAGTTGGTGTGCGTCTACCTTCTTCGTGCTGGTTCTCCTGCTCGCTGTTGCCGTCGGTAGATTCACGACTCGAACTCTTCTTATCGCTATCTCCGATTACAGTGCCATATCGGCTATGTATTATATTGGTAAATTATGCGAGGTGGTTATAACACCTCTAAAGTACGAAATAGTAAATATAATTCATTCAAAGAGTTAATTAATAGTAGACTCCACGTCGCGGGACGTGACATCCTTAAATCTTACAGTACTTTCTCAGATGTGGGATATAAGCTTTGTACGTTGCGCGAAAGAGTGTGTTTTGTGCGCGAAAAATGAATCCGAACGATTTTACCATGGTCCAATTGTAGGCCGTACTGAAGTCTCTAGGTCTCAAAGTTTCGGACATTAAATCGGAGCTGATACAACGCCTGAATTCCGCGTTTCCCAACGGCAAGTGGATGGAAATGACGAAAGAAACACGTGGCGAGACTGATGCAGACGGGGTGGAAAGAAATGTTGTAGAAAATATTGCGGAGAATGCTGTAGAAAATGTTGCGGAAAGTGTTGCGACTTCGGAACCTGTGTCACCTCTACTGTTAGTGTCGGGAAATGCGGAGCTTCTGGCTGAGGGATTGCGCCTCATGCGTCTTCGATATGATCTGGTGCAGAGAGAACTGGCCATTACGCGTCGAGAGAACGAGCTCCTGAGGAACACATCGTCTCCGACTCCCAGCGGCAGCACCCAAGGTAGAGTGGACGTGAAGATTCTGGGCGTATTTCATGGTTTGGAGGGTTCGTTATATGCTTGGAAAAGTCAGAAGATGCTTTAAAGGGCTTACGGACTCGGCGACAACCATACGAAGATGTTGATCGCCAGGAAATTAAAAGGTAAAGCTCTCGAGTGGCTACATACCAAGTTTATTGAGATGGCAGCAAATGATCTCCTGGGAGAAATGGAGAAAATGTATGGGTTCAGGCCAAGAAAATTAACACTGAGACGTAAATTTGAGGAACGAAAGTGGAAAATTGGGCGAGTCGTAGAGCGAATACCACCATAACAAAGTGATTTTGGCGAATTAAATAGTTTTTGAAGAAGCCGAACTTATAGATTTGAGCGTTTGAAAACTAACGATGAGTGATTTGCAAAAAGAAAAAGAAGCGACGGCGAAACCCGAGGAGTGGGATCGACAGATCGAAGGCCGCCACTAAAGTGCTACAATTGTGACCAGAAAGAACACCTTAGTATGAGATGCCCGAAGTCAAAAACGGAGAGGCCATGCTATTTCTGCGGGAAGAACGCACATCTCATTAGCGAGTGTCCAGAACAAGGGAAACGATCGTGCTATTTCTGTGGGAAGAACGGATATATCATCAGCGAATGTCCAGAGCGAGGGAAACGAGCGACTCCCAAATCTGACAACAGCACGACCGCGTTGGCGGAGGCGCTGCCGATGGATCCTGTTCGTGAAGAAGCCATGGTTGCTTAAAATTAAACGTACCTAACCTGTGACATATGGACGGAAGATCGACTGTACAAGAGTAATCGAAGGGTATCGAGGGATATGGCAAACAAGACCATGTCGGTGAGGTTTATGTTAGCCTTCCCCATAGCCCTAGATAAGGAGTTAGCAGTGTCGTTTCGATACCCTGGTTCAATACTTTCGAAAAGGGGCCTGGGTTACAGTTGCCGTTCCGGTGCACGGAGCCTTAATGCTGACACGAGCTCCCGACAATTTATTTGGCCTTGTATGACTTTATAAAGGATGGCGATACCCATTGATTGCAAGGCTGGACCATAATCATGGTCACTTAAGTGCATCGGATTGCCTAGCGCCCTTGAGGCCAGCCTCAAGAATTTATGTTGTACTCTCTTGATTAAACGGACGTAATGCTTATGTTTGGGGTTCCATATCACCGAAGCATATTCAAGATTAGTCCTAACGAGTGCGACACACAGTAGTTTCCATGATTTCTGCCTTTTAAAATGTTTCGCGATCCTCGCAATAAAACCAAGAGTTTTCATAGCCTTACACGTTACAATTTAGTAATGTTTACGAAAGTCGAGACCAGACGAAATTTTTACACCAAGGTCAGTAACATCAGCTACTTCGATTAGAGGGGCATCACATAGGATATAAGCCGAAGTTATGCCCTGGACAGACCTGTGAGCCCTGATAAGTACACACTTGGACGTGTTCAGTCCCATCCTGTTGGCGTTACACCACCGCTCAAATCGTCTCAGTTCATATTGCAACTGTTGAATATGTGCGAAATACATGTATGTGCTAGACCCATCTATGGGCAATACGCGTAACTCTCCTCTTCTTATGTTGTTGGTCTGCTTCAAACGGAATGAACTCAGTCGCGCCTAAGATATGGTAACGATCACACGTGAAACATAAATAGTACTTATCCGAAGTATAGTCAGTGTATCTATGAAAGTGTATTTAAAACCATTAGAATATATATATCTTGTAAATCCAAAATTATTAAACATGGTAGCAGAGCGTGGTTTATAAAATTGGCTGTGCAACAAAAAGCTCTGAAGAATAAGAAGTACGAACGGATACGCAGTACAACGATCCAATATGGCCTACGTAAAAACCGAAGACATTGCCATTCCAGTTTTCGATGGATCAGACTACCCAAACTGGAAAATACGAATCATGAAGCTACTGCAATATAAAAACTGTAAAGTCGTAGTAGAAAGGACTATGAATGGAACTGATAAGATAAAAGATTGGCAAGATATGGACGTAAAAGCGACGAATTACATATATACTGCGATCACAAACAGACAATTGGAATATATCAGCGAGATGGAAACAGCTTACGAGATAATAAAGAAATTCGACGAAATGTATCTAACAAAATCAACGGCATTACAAATCGTATGTCGAAATAACCTTGAGAGCATAAAATTAGCCAACTATCAGCAAGTAACGGCATTCTTCGACGAATTCGAAAAAGCTGTGAACGAGCTCAAAGCGGCAGGTGCCGTGATTAATGAACAAGAGAAATTAAATTATATGATAAAAGCACTACCAAGTTCGTACAATTATATTGGAGATCTCATGGATGTGTTAAAGGAGAAAGACCGAACGGTAGATTATTTGAAAAGCAAGATAAAACTAAAGGCGTTAGAAGAAAAGAACGACACTAAAACCGAGGAAGAAATGGCGACTAAATCAAATGTGTTCACGGCAAAGTCGGACGTGAACAAGAAGCAGCCCACGTGTTTTGGCTGCGGGAAAGTCGGCCATATTCGCAAGGAGTGTCAACAAACCAACACAAATGGCTACCGAGGACACTACAAACAAGGTCAGTATCGAGGCGGATACGGCAGTTATCGAAACAATCCGAACAGAAATGCGTCTCAACAAAACAAAAGAGGAAATTATCGAGGACGAGCAAATTATCACAATACAGAATTGCGTAATGGAAGCTATTTTAACACAAAAGTGGATGCACCAACGATAAGTAATGAAGATTTACCAGGTAACAATCAAATACATTGGTTATTAGATAGTGGGTGCACAGACCATATTGTAAATAGCGACGCATATTTTGACGAATTTGTAACTTTAAAAGTACCTACGGAAGTAAAGTTAGGGGACGGTCGTATACTACAAGCTACGAAAATCGGACGTATAAATACAATGTTTCCAATATATAATAAGAAATTCAAAGTAACACTGTTAAACGTATTCTATGTCAAAGGTATGAAAGAAAATCTAATCAGCTATGCCAAGGTGACTAATAACAATAGAATAGTCTCACGAGCTGATACTGCAAAAATTTATAATAAAAATAATGTTCTAGTTGCAATAGCAAAGAAGACAGGGAGTCTTTACAGAATGACAAGCTTTGTCATCAATCCAAGAAACGAAGCATGGGCAAATGCAACAAAAACCAATGGAGAAGGGGCACTATCTCAAAAGGAAAGATGGCATCGAACTCTTGGGCATATAAATTTTAACTATTTAAATGTTCTTTGCAAAAACCAATTGATGGAGGGATTGCCCACAGAACTAGAACCTGAATATATGAAATGTGCTATCTGCATAGAAAACAAGATGTGCAATTTACCCTTTGAAAACAATAGAACTAAAGCAAAAGAAATATTGGAAGTCGTCCATACAGACTTAAATGGACCACATTTAACAACCGGAAACTGCGGTGAAAAATATTTTTTATCGTTCATCGATGAGTACAGCAAAATAACAAAAATATACTGTATAAAATCAAAGGACCAAGTTTATGAATGTTTTAAAGAATACGTAAACGAAATTCAAAATTTGACCGGAAAATTAATAAAAAAAGTAAGGTGTGATAACGGCACAGAATATATAAACACAAAAATCAACCGTTTCGCACAAGAAAAGGGAATCCATATAAGTCCTTGTCCTCCGTACGTACACGAACTAAATGGTACGGCGGAGAGGTATAATAGAACCGTCATGGATATGGCCAGATGCTTAATGACTGAAGCAAACATACATAGAAGATTCTGGCCGGAGGCTGTGAAAACAGCCGCTTATCTTAGAAATCGAACACTAGCCAGCACAACTGAAAGGAAAACTCCTTTTGAAATATTTTTTGAGAAAAAGCCGTGCGTCAAAAATCTACGCCTGTATGGAAGCAAAGTATTTGTTAGGATTCCAGAAGTAAGAAGAAAGTCCAAATAGGTGCCTTTACACGGTCGTTCCGGCGCGTCACACGCCGTGCGGCACGCCAAAGTACGTGAACGCTGGAGCGACGCTCCTTCGTGCACGCCAGAAGATTATACTCTCTAATACTTAGAGACAGCGAGTTCGGCCTCATATTTCTACGTCGACTCCATCCACATGTTTTTTCCACGATCCACCGCATTGGTATATTGTGTACTACCTGTTCGATGTATATCATCGATCTGCGAAACGATCGGCAAGACACGATCGCGATATACGTTCGCGAAAAGTATAGAAATTCCTCGATATGCCTGGGTTATAGAGGATACCATAAATGCTGTTACTGTAGGGTACACTGAAACATCTGTTTTTAGGAAGCTACATTTGGTTGACCTGAAGGTGCTATAAATTCTGGAAATGGTTTATGACTCAGTTATAACGACTGTAAAATATTACAAGTGATGTGCCCAGGCAACGCCCAAGCACACGTGTCAGACATACTGTTATATATTATACATATTATATTACGTTACGAAACGTTCGAGACGTTTCCAAGCTAAGACAGCCGCTAGCGACCAAATCTACAAAATCAGCAATAAGCGAACGCATCGCCGCGACCGGGCATGGTAACGCGTACCACGCCCAGCAGGATATAAAAACCAATTCGACACCGCCAAGGAGGACTCTAGACCTGACTCTCGACTTGTTAACACGGCTATAACTCTTGTATACCTCAGTCTAGTTTAGTTAAAGTTTGAATAAAGACTTAGTCTCTGAGTTTAATCGAACTTGGTGTAGTTCACCCAGTAGATACCTATCTTTTGTTCACTCCCGAACCTACGATTTCGCCAAATCCCCTACCTTCCTTGCAGTTAACGCATTCCCTGTTGTGACGATCATAATTATTACTATCAACGGCAATAATTTACCATGTCACTGCTTGTTTTAATATAAAAACTAATATTAATAGACAATAAATACATATCGGTATGCAAGTGATGTTATATCTAAGATAAATGATGAAGAGATGTAAAATATGCAAGATGTTTTGAAGAAGAGGGTAGTCTTCTGATTGCTCGGGATTGCGTGGCGCGCAAGAAAGCACCACAATCCTGCCCGCGCGCCAGAAAGCACCACGCTCCTGCCCGCGCTCCAACCTCGACTCCAGAAGAGTTTACATAAGAGACAGAAAATGTAGTTAGAAAAGGAAAAAACGACACTTGAAACCAGGCTCGTCGCGCGCCTCAGGATTTCTGACAGTGCAGAAATCCTGAGGCGCGCGACGAGCCTGGCAGCCAAGACTCCAGAGGCAACGCCGTAGATAAGCAATGCCTCGATGGGTTTCAAGGACTTCGACCCTCAAGACCAGGGGGGGGGGGGGGCCGTACAATGTTGCCCCCTAAGACGTGGCGAATCAAAAATTCTACATTTCTCACCGGATCTGGGCGAAAGTGGCGTGGATCGTTTCCTTATGTTTTCCAGATGAAAATGGTCCAAAAACGACACAAATCGGATTGTAATTAAGAATTCTTCATAATAAATTGATTTCCATAACTTCGTTAAAAATAGTCCGATTTACATGAAATTTGTTATAATTTTCATATAAAAAACGTAAAGAATCCATCGGAATCACTTCCATAATGATACGATAAAGAATAAAGAATACAGTTTTTCTGAAACAGATATGAATCCTTAGCCGACCGCAGCGAATCGAGGACGGCGACCCACAGTAGAGGGTGAAATATTCATTACAGCGTATTAATAAATTACTTTATTCTTTATCGTATCGATATGAAAGTAACACTAATGGATTCCTGGCGTTCTCCCAATTAAAATTATCACAAATATCATGCAAATCGGACTACTCTTACACAAACAATAGAAATTATAAAAGGAGTAGGCATTCCGTGGTCCGAACGATGACCAGAACGAGCAAAGAACCTAATAAAAAGAGAATAAGTATAAGGAAAGTAACCGTAATGAACGTACTAATGGACTAATTGTTGTACCTATTTAAAAATTATATGAAAAGATTCATTCATTCGTTTACAACAGGGGTTGCACAAGGGAGCTGTTTTAGCGCCCAGCTGCGAGCAACCCGTTTGTCCCGTTGCTAAGGTTAGAATCGGTGAGGAGAACTGCAATATTGTACGTGTGTGCTCGTAGGCTCGTAGCGTCAGTATATATGGCTGGGTTCAAGTCATACCGGTACGCAAAGACCTGGTCGCCAAATGTTCCTGACGCTGACCAGGCCTGTGCGAACCCTTGAAATTAAGTAGGTAGATGGAAGCAGAAACGGCAGGAAGAGGTAGGTACATATAAAGGAGTAAAAGTGAAAGTTAGAAATAGCTACAGAAACAGAAAAAAAATATGGTACACCACTGCGGTGGATCGTGTAAAAAGCATGTGGAGTCGACGTAGAAATGGGAGCCCGAACTCGCTGTCTCTAAGTAGTGGCGAGTATAATCTTCTGGCGTGCACGAAGGAGCGTCGCTCCAGCGTTCACGTACTTTGGCGTGCCGCGCGGCGTGTGACGCGCCGGAACGCGCGCCGGAACGACCGTGTAAAGGCACCTAATGGGATGCAAAAGCAGAATTGGGAATCCTTATAGGTTACACAGAAGTCGGGTATAGAATCCTAATCAACAATAAAGTTAGAATAGCACGACACGTCGATATTATAGAAGAGGACGTAAAATGTATTGGCTTCAAAGATGAAGAAATCAAAGGAAACGAATCAGACAAAGTAATAGACTTGGATAACGCGACTGACTCGGAAGAAGAAGAAACTCAAACCAAACTCGTTGGGGAAACTGAAGAGAAATTTGTAGAAACACCATTGAGACGATCGACGAGGGACAAAAAGCAACCCGTTCGATATGAAGACATGCGGTATGCGTATCAATCTATATATGTAAATTATTGTAGTGCTGTTGTTCCAGGTACATATAAGGAGGCGATGGAAAGTATTGAGGTCGAAAGTTGGAAAGCTGCAATGAATCGAGAGATGATTAGTTTTAAAAGGAATAAAATGGATGTATAAAAGAAAGACAGATGGTACCTATAAAGCGAGGCTAGTGGTGAGAGGGTACCAACAAGATGAAATAGTAGACAACACGTATTCACCTGTAGCAAAGATGCAAACTCTGAAACTATTGTTGTCCTACTGCTGCCAAAATGCTTTGGCTATAGAACAAATGGATGTCGAAACTGCTTTCTTGAATGGGAAAATATCATCCGAAGTGTATGTAAAACAACCATCGGGATACTCAGATGAGAGCGATAAGGTTTATAAACTTAATAAGGCGTTATATGGTTTGAAAGAGAGCCCACGCTCTTGGTATGAATGTTTTAACAATTATATAAGTAAGTTGGGGTTTAGAAAATGTAAATATGACTATTGCCTGTATGTTAAAGATGAGGGAACTGAACCAGTATACATATTACTTTTTGTCGATGATTTATTAATTTGTAGTAAGGATAAAGAGAAGATTCAAAATGTTAAATTAAAATTATCTAATAAGTTTCAAATGAAAGATCTGGGAAATGCTAAGAGTTACATTGGAATTGATATTGAGTATAACTATCGAAAAGGTGACGGAATGACACTGAGTCAAACTAAATACATAGAATCCTTAGCAAAAAAGTATAATATCGAAAATGCAAAATTGTATAAAACACCAATGGAAGCTAACCTAAAATTACGACCTGCGGAAGTATTAGACGAAAATGTGAAGTATCGAAACCTAATAGGCGCGCTTCTGTACCTAAGCTGTGGTACCCGACCGGACATAGCATTCAGTGTAAACTATATGAGTAGATTCCAAAATTGCTACAACGAGACATTGTTTAAATATGCGATGAGAATACTTAAATACTTATACAAAACAAAAGATTATAAACTCAAATATTATGGAAAGCGCGATATTGAAATTGTAGACTGTTATGTGGATGCCGATTGGGCCGGTGACGTGGTAGATCGAAAGTCAACTTCAGGTTTTGTCGTGCGAGTATTTGGAAATGCAATACTATGGCGATCACATAAGCAAAACTCAGTAACTAAATCTTCTACTTTTGCAGAATACATAGCATTATCTGAAGCTGTGACCGAAGTAAACCACGTACGCGAAATTCTAGAAATATTTAACATTAAACTGAATGAACCAATTAAAATATATGAAGACAATTCAAGTGCGATAACTATTGCGAAAAATGGGAACTTTTCAAAAAATGCTAAACACATTGAGGTACATTATCATTTCGTAAACGAAGACTATGAAAACGGAATTATTGATGTCATTAAAATTGAGTCAGAAAACAATGTTGCTGACATACTTACAAAAGCACTAAGTCGAGTGAAGTTTGAAAAGTTCAGAAAAATGTTAAATATTCAAAATTAAGTATGAAAGTCTAATGTTAAAATTATTGTTCCTATTAGTGTTAAGCAAGTATATAGAATAGTTTATAATGGTTAATATGATATGAAAGTCTAGAACATAAATGTAAGGAGGTGTGTTGAATATGTGCGAAATACATGTATGTGCTGGACCCATCTATGGGCAATACGCGTAACTCTCCTCTTCTTATGTTGTTGGTCTGCTTCAAACGGAATGAACCCAGTCGCGCCTAAGATATGGTAACGATCACACGTGAAACATAAATAGTACTTATCCCAAGTATAGTCAGTGTATCTATGAAAGTGTATTTAAAACCATTAGAATATATATATCTTGTAAATCCGAAATTATTAAACAGCAACAATTCCGCGTCCTCCCACTCCTGATAGTACGGAAGATTTTTAAGTAATCCGCATTCATTAAGAATCTGCTGCTTCGGAAAATCTCCTTAAGGTCATTTATGAACAATATAAATAACAGAGGGCCCAAGTGCGACCCCTGGGGTACACTAGAGCACACTACGATGGTAGTGGAGAGTTGGTTTCCTACCCTTATGACCTGCACACGATTCGTCAGGTAGCTCCCGATCCAAGACAAGAATGGCCCATTACTACCATACGCAGCAAGTTTATGCAGACGGATCGAATGGTCCACAGAATCGAAAGCCTTACGAAAGTCCGGGTAGATAGTGTTAACATGCAAGCCTTCATCGAGAGCAGCTGAGACAGCGCAATGGTACACCGCCAAGTTCGTGATGGTAGATCGCTGCGGGAGAAATCCATGTTGTTCATCATAGATGACGTTGGTAAGACACGGCGTTAGCTTTTCAGTGATAATTTCCTCAAACACCTTCGGTATGGTAGACAACTTACAGATAGGCGTATAGTTTCTTACATCTGCATGATCGCCTACCTTGAATACTGGGGTAATAATACTGGTCTTCCATAATGAAGGAAAATTGCTACCGCGTAGCGACGAGTTGAAGATATGCCTCGCGAGAATGAAACTACAGTTTTTCAAAAAGAGTTAAGCTTGGTGTAAATCTCGCCAATAGAAATATCTACCTCATATATATTCACACAACAGTTAGAGGTTGACACAGAATTCAAGGCAGGCGCTACAATAGACGTATGCGCATAAACCGAACCAAAAATGATGCAAACAAATCAGCACCCGCCGCATGCGTCCAGGCAGTAGCCTGGTCCAGATGCAAGTTACTTGGGATACCAGGATTACCCCGCTTACTATTAACTAGCTGCCAGAAACTTTTTACATTATCTTACACCAAGTCCTCATCACGGTCCATGTACGATCGATAATCAATATCAACGATTTGTTTACATAATGGTCGGAGAGAGGAAAAGTCGAAATAATCATTGCGTGCGCTCGTTTGCTTGTACCTCTTATGCGCTCTCTTCTTCTCCCGAATCAGGTACTTACGTCTCGGTGAAAACCACCGTGGATAAGTGTATCGCGTTACAAATCTAGCAGGCACATACGCACGTATGACATTTCTCATATGGTTATACAATCGTTCGAGGGCACCCTCAGGGTCATTACCCTCAGTCACAGTATCCCAGTCGACACTATTCAAGTATCTTAACACGCTGAGGTAATCACCACGCCTAAAATCAAAATATTCAACGTTTTCGCCAGGCAAGTCAAACGCGGATACCATATCATCGAAACTAATATACAGCGGTGGGTGGTACGTATTCGGCGCGATTAAGGCATCAATAACCAAATCAATCGAGACATTAATAGTGCTAACAAAGATGAGATTAAGCATACCATCGAACGCATTAAATACCGCGTCTGCTTGCACCAGATCTCAGTAATTAAAACCACCTAAGAGGAGGTCTATAGCCATGGATTCAGAGGGCGGTACCCCCAACTTCTTAAAATACGAGAGACCGTTATCGTCAAACCAGGCAGCACGAGGGAGATTATAATCACCAAATATAGCAAATACATATTCACTGCATGCATTATATAATTCATAAAATTATATAAAATAAATAGCACATACTGTCAAATACTTATTCCCATCAATGTGAGCTCGTATAATGACCTGCTCAAGTATAGCACAGCTGTGACTGATTTGACAACACGGTATAAGACTTAACGGCAATAAGAACCCCCCCCCCCTCCCTTCCCTCCTCCTCTGGAGAGGCAGCTTGTGCTAAAGGATCTGTCACACCTAAACACTGTGTGATAAACCAGACCCAACTCGAGTGACGATATAGAGGAATTCAACCAGGTTCCGACAAGAATAATAACATCGTACATTACAGTGGATGATAGCAGCGATTTCAATAGGATAACTAACTTAGTACGCAGACCCCGAACGTTTTTTGGAAAAGAGTCGCGATGTTGCCTGTCAGGTAAAATTCTCGGAATTCCATGTATGTACCGAATAATCATATTCGGCTCGCCACTCTCCTGTATCCACCTCTCAGCTGGTCCAGTGACTGTCTCTGCCGATGCGTTCTATCCTCCGAGATCTTACATGGCCCTTTATAACGATGTTTGTTCCGTAAGATCTGCTTGACTATCTCAGAGGACTCTACACGTACACAAAGGGGTCTACTCTTCGAGCCATTTAGTTTACCAAGGCGATGAGACTTCAGCACCTGCGACACTGCCGGACAGATAGATTAAGATGTTCGTGACTTCCTCTACATCGGCAGTCCTAGAGACTTCCACCAATGGATTATCTGGCTCAGACATCCCAAAAACGTTTATATTGCTGGCTCTTGATTGCCTATCCAGGATTTCCCCAATTACATTGTCAGTGTCTGGGGGCGGGGGATTCGACGATGTTTGCCCCAGCGCTAAGGTGCCGTTTGCTTCTAGCGCACAGATACGCTCAGATAGGGCATCTAAGCCACTCCGGATATTCGAGAACTCCGTTGTAAAATTGGAGATCAATTCCTGCCGGAAAATAGCAAACTCTGTCTTTAAAAATTTCATTAAGGAGGTTCGATACCGGAGACAAAATAGTGAGAAATCTTTGAAAAGTGTTTTAATCTAATGTTCAAAGTGTATTCCGCATGGTGTCAAAATTTCAAGTCGATCGACCGCTCGGTTTTTTAGAAAACTGAAGTCAAAGTTGCGCTCTTATACACAAGCTCTTATGGGAGAAGCGATAAAATTTCTATAAAATGTTACACCGAGTCCTTAAATATAGTGAGATAGTCCTAGAAAATGTTGCAATGAAAAGCTTAAGTATTCCTATGAAATTCTAAAAAAAAAAATTAATTTACCGTACGGTTTATTAGATAATTGAATATATAGACAGCAATGTGTTCGTATTTTTGGAACTGCCTGAAGGAACTGTTTGAAACGTAGCAACGGTGTACGCCGGGTATTGAACGTTTCCCCCTACATCAGCGGTAGCTGGAACCCGCCGATCCATGAGATGGAACGAGAAAAAAAGATGGACGCGAAGTGGCGTTGTCGCATTTCACTCACATATTTTACGCTACTTTTAATGAAAATATTGTGTTTCTAGCTGCATTAAACATACATTTTGTTTAATTGAATTCCAAAACAAGTTGTGTAGTAATAATTTTATTAGGAATAGACTTGTAAATAACATTTTTTTCTACATAATTTTTTTTTATCCAAAATTGGCATCATTGCAGAGCTCCCATATATAAGCATAGGCTTACCCCTCCCGCCGCCTGCCCCGCAAGTGAGGTATCGAACCTCCTTAATTCGGTGAACATCCCTTCTGACAACAACTTGCGACGCAGTGACCTCACAAGGGGAGTCCACAGTGAGGTGTACATCGATTTTGATGAGCCTTGGCACAATGGATCTATGTCGAAAATAAGTAAATACGTGTCCGAGCGTTTGTGCCATTGGGCCTTAATAACAGAGATAATTACATGTAAATTATTAAACATTTCATAGTGCCGATGGAAACCATAAAAGCCATAACCACAATTTAAGAATATACCGTGGAGCGTTCGGTAAAGGTGGGATCTCCTACCCGCGATTGGTCGCAGCGACTGGTCGCAGTATACTGGTGCAATGGGAAAACATGTATCCGTTCTCCTACATGCGACTGCGATCGTCGGGTATGCGCCAGACGTAGGAGCCTGACGCGAGTCTGCTTGAGTACCAGCCTAGGCTACTCGAGAGGCAACACAATGCGAGGAGGTCTGTTCCCCATTATATCTAGTCGCAGGTTAGCCACTGCGACCACCGGTCGCTATACTCCTTCCGGAGGGAGTCTAGCGACCAGTCGCACTGCGACCCATTGCCACAGTGTGACAGAATCCCAAGAAATAAGGAAAGAAGTCAGAATTCAAAAGATATGTATTTTTATGTTACCTGTAGACTACTAAAATGAGCACCTAAAAACGGTTAAAATATCATGACGCCTACTTCTGATCTGTGTGTAAACACGTGTCTGTGATTGTATGTATTTTTCGTGCAGAATTTTAAATCGCGTCTTTTAATTTTTGGTAATATAAAAGAAAACAATTTTTGGAGCCCCAAAATAAGTAGTGTCGATTCTGTTAAGTAATAGCAAATAATTAGTTACATACAGTTTTTTTTCCATAAGAAACCGATTGAAAAATTGTCGGCAATCATCCCATTTTTAGTTCAACTTCCGGGAACTTCTGAACAAATTTTTTGTTTGTTTTCTAATCAACATAATCTAGAGCTTGCTACTGCGGAAAAAGCATTCGCGAATATTTTTCAGTTATGGATTAAATACGTGTATTCTATGTCGCACAGTGGGGGTAAATCCCCAAAAATGGGAAAAATGCAACATCCTGTATTTTGAAATTTAAAAATGCTGAATATTATTAAGGAAATTGGTACTAAAAGTGTTAATATATAAGTTTGACGTTATTTCAGAAAATAACGTCAATTCGTCATGAATTAGCGTCAATACTTCCAATAAAACTACAAGAATTTGATAAATATGCCATGGAAAGTGCAGTGTTCCTATCGACACACGCGCGAAGTTCCATGATGTAGCAGCGACAGTACGCCTCGCGGAGAGCCACAGGAAGAAAAGGGGTGGTCCACTGACTGCGCGTGATGAGGCCTGCTTCGTCCTCAGGACAAATTCGAGACCGATCCCGTATCTCTCGAATATAAACACGCGTTGGAATATTAAAACAAAAGCACGCGCTGACGTATTAAGATGTGAGAGATGGTGGGACATTGGGAGGATAGAATATTTTGAGCTACAATTTTTTCTATAATTTTTAAAATCTTTATTTCTGGCTTCTTTTTGGGTTTTTACCTTTTTTAGGAGCTCATATTATTAGCTTACGAGAAATATTCGGGTCAGGCATGAATAACAGCGACGCTGAGCCTCGCCCATTCTGTACTTTGCGTTTCTACCTCCACTGCGTTGTATCAAATATTATAAAAGAATATAACGATTTATTATTATTATTATTATTATAAATATATAAAAATACATAATCCTCCCACAACTTTTGAATTCTGATTCGTTTCCTTGTTTCTTGGGATTCTGCCCCACTGTGGCAGTGGACTTGGTCGCAGGTAGGAGTGTGCGGATCGTCCCGAGGCTCGGGTTCCTGGCCCCGAGGGACGGTCGGAAAATTTCGGGCGGAGTCCCGATACTTTCGTATTGTTCGAGATCCCGACAGTTTCGGGATCCCGAGACTCGATTCGGGCTACAAGCAAAGAATAGACAACCAGTTTAAATGACAAGGTCAAGTAAAGACTTCAAAGGTTCCGCTCATTTTTTAAATATTCGCCGTCCTGTATATTGTTGTTACTATGAAACATCCAGGAAATATTCCTTTTTGTATGCTTATAGTTGTTCGTACGTTTTCTATTTTAAATCTGAACCTATCCCGAAAAAGATAATACCCTATATATCCCCATTACATAAAGTACTAAGTATGAAGTATATTTTATTAAGATTTTAAAATATTGTCGATATAAAAATAATCTTCTTCCCAAGTTCTGAACATGGTATTTATTTAAGTACGTATATGGACATAAATAAATACCATGTTCAGAACTTGGGAAGAAGACTATTTTTATATCGACAATATTTTAAAATCTTAATAAAATATACTGCATACTTAGTACTTTATGTAAAGGGGATATATGGGGAATTATCTTCTTCGGGATAGGTTCAGATTTAAAATAGAAAATGTACGAACAACTATAAGCATACAGAAAGGAATATTTCCTGGATGTTTCATAGTAACAACAATATACAGGAAGGCGAATATTTTATTATTTCAAATTAACGTGTAAGAAACATAATTTTTCTATGTTCTCAGGTAATAATTTTGATCTATTATTACTGGTAACGATATCGTCCGATTGCGTCCGAGTTTTACCGAGCCGACCTGAAATCATATTGCCCGCTCATGGCGGCTATGCTTGTAGCCCGAATCGAGTCTTGGGACCCCGCCCGATCTCGCCCGAAAGTTTCCGGCCCGTCCCGAGCACACCCCTGGTCGCAGGCAAGGAGATTCAGCTTAGGGCCAGTCGCTGGGTCAAATCGCTGCGACCAATCGCGGGTAGGAGATCCCAACTTAAGACGTCAGCGTGGCGTTGTTGCGGTCGTGAGTTCGATTCCGCCTGTGTCTATATATTTTCTTCATACTTTATTTTTTCCACACTTTATTTTTTCCATACTGTATGAATAGTGAGAAAAAAAAAGGTAACGGTAGTAACGTTCACTAATTCTTTTAAATGTATAAATACAATTATAAATCTTCAAAAGACACCCCGCCGATTTTTACCCACTAAAACCCCATGGCCACCATCGCGCGATGGGGTACCACCGGAAACTTCGATAAGACTTCGCAGTACTGTTCCTGAATAATTAATATACCTATAACATAAGAACTATTATATAATAACGAGCGGTAATGTCGAAAAAATTAGCATCCGAAAATTAATATCAGTACACAATTCAACTTACAGTAACAAAATGAGATATATATTTATGTTCTTACGTTTCCATTATCTGCAGCTCTCCGGGTGATATTGGTCATAAGAACATTCGAAACATAAAATGTTCCTGCATGCAGCACACTTTATAAATCCTGATTTGCTACATCTACAATTCGATCGTCTCAGGTCTGTTGGAAAGCAAAATTTATTCACATTTTCGAACACAGATCTTGACGGAATTAATTTTGACGCGAACCAGGCGTATTTAATCATATCTTCAAAAATTGGAGCAGGCAGTTGGTGGTGTATAAGAGAATGAATTTTAATTGCATCTTCCCTCGAAGATAAATGTTCATTTTTCTGTAGGACATCGATCGAATTTTGTATTTTTTTAATAAAATTCTTCATCTGCCTAAAGAAATAGACGTCCAATGGTTGGCAAAACGGTGTGCAGTGTGGGGGAATAACTGCTATTTGGGCGCTGTAGTTCCCTTCCTCATCCGTGAAAATACTATTTATTTCTTGCAAATCTGTCTGACCTCCCCACGAATCGAGGAGGAACAGGAATTTCTGGTGCCCACAATACTCTTTCATGACGTTGGTCAGAAACGTCATGAAATGAGATTTTGTTAATTTTCCGGATTTGGAGGCTGTTAGGTATACATTTTTGTATCTATGGCAACGCGAGGGCCAAAAGTTCCTTTCGCTTCTTGCAAGCAAAAGAAAACTTTCGGGAGGAGTTTTCCAGAAGCGGACATAGTATACTGTACTGTATAACTATGCGTGACCTTGTTGAAATCTCCAAGAAAAACTTCTGTCATTTTTTCTCCCTTGTGAGACAAAACTCGCTGTATATTCATTCTGTACTCACAGCCACTTTGGTCCGTGTTTAACACGAAATCCGGATTAAAATTTGGTATTATTGTTGAAGTTGTTTTGTTACATGGGCCCTTCTGGCCCTTTCCGTGCTTGCTGTCCGCGCGTCGCTTTATTTCGTAGACGGCGATTCAGCGGAATCGCCTCGCGCGTGCCAGTCACGTTGCGCTGAGCCGCGTAGCGACAGTAGGGACAACTTAACCTTCTGCAGCCCGGGCCCGGGAATTTCCGACGCGTTCGGCGAGCGACGACTGCCGACGGGGCAGTTTCCCCCATTCGCGTGGATTGATCGAGGCACGGCCCAGAACCGGGATCGATGAGGAAGGATGGGGGATTCGAATTCGGGAGCTCGAACTAGGAAGTCGCGACGGACTAAAGGACCGTCCAGATACCGCGACCACGTCTCCGGATAGATTCCGCGAAGCACGATCGGCCGATAGTAATTCGTCCGAAGAGTAACTCCATCCGACACACCGAGAACGGCCTAGCCGGGAGAGCCCTTCGCGTCAATCGTAACCGACGTAGGACCGCGTTATTATCCGACGTTTAGAGACAGTGCGGTACGACGGGCGTCAGTTCACCGCCTTCCGAGTGCCATCCGAGAGCACAGCGAGCGACCACGACCTACGCCAGGGCCAGAGACCCCGAGAGCGAACGAAACCTTAGACGGCAAGCGTGCCGTGTGCTTCCTGAGAGCACAGCGAGCGACAGCTGGGACGGAGCGCCGTCCCAAGGGTATGTAAGCAGACTCTATCTTATCAAGAATATATTTTACTCTTATGTTTTATCCTCAATTTCCGAGTCAACCATTGATTGAACCCCCTTTTCTCCATATCCTTCCCCGGTAAGTATAGTCAAGGTGTGCCTTAGCACTTAAACAGAGTAAGAACCCGATAAATCATTCCAGCCGCTCGGAATGATTTATTGAAAAGTCCCTTCAGGACGTAACAGTTTTTTGAAATTCTTCTGCTATCCTTAAAATAGTGGGCAAATCCAGAGCATTCTGCGATTTAATATAACGGGTCACTTTCCTCTGGCGAATCGAATTATGCAATTTAAATTTGTTGACCCAACCGTGCGATGCGGAAAACGAAAAATTTTCCCCTTCAAATTGCATAGCCGCTTGAGTGGCCCATTGCTGCAGCATTCTTGTTGTAACAGGAAGTTTTTGTTGCCGAGCTTCATGGAATCGGTCGAGAGTCCATTTATTTATCATATTATGTTTTTCCATTACTCCTCCACCGCTTTCAATTTCTGTTCGCCATCTATATATATATATATATATGTCTTTTGAAGTCAAGTGAGCTACCTCCATTACGACGTATGGTCTTCAAACTCCATTTCGGATGTTCCCTGACTAAATTTACAATTTTAATTTTTGTGTCCAGCGGTATGTAATCGGATTTTATCGCTTTGCTATCCGGTTCATATTCGACGTCCATATAATAATAATAATAATAATAACTTGTCTTTATTCATCACAAATTCACATGAATTAAGGGATAAAAGGGCGAGGTTCAGCATAACTGCTGATTTGCAACCTAACCCCAAAGCAGTTATATTATAGAAATATTATAACTAAAATTAGCTATATAAAACAGAATAGCGAGAAAAACTAGCATGGGAAGGACAAGAGACAAGGGGAGCTACGAATAGTGGACAGGGATAAAGGAACGAGCAGCACATTTAAAAGCAGGAAAAGAAGACAAAGAACGAATTTCCAGGGGAAGAGAATTATAATACAAGCAGGATAAGTAGGAGAAAGATGCCGTAAATTTAACCGACCGATGAGCAGGCACAGCCAGTTCATCACCACGCCTAGTAGATGGAGCAAAAACACAGTGCATAGAAGAGTTACTTTGTAGAATTTCACTCAGATAAATAGGCGTCTCCGATTTCAAAGTCTTATAAACTGTGCAGCACAGGTGAAGGATCCATCGCTGTCTGAGATTGAGCCAACCAGAGCGAAGGAAATACGGCGAAATATGGTCAAACTTACGGACATTAAAGGAATAACGAAGACACGAATTCTGAATACGTTGCACTATAGACGAAAGACGGGTCAAGACAAGGGCCATACACAACATCGGCATAATCAAACAGAGAAATAACAATAGACTGACATAGCGAGAGCTTAGCGTGGGTAGAGAGAATGCGACGAGAAGGATACAGGAACCGCAGACGAACAAACGCAGAACGACACAAGGCAGCAACATGTTGGTCGAAACACCACAGAGGATCTAAAGTAACACCAAGGATTTTGACTGAAGGTTGCATAGAAAGAGATGCAGAGCCCCAAGAAATGTCAAAAGACGATAGCTGATGACGCAGCGCAGGAGAGCCCGCAATCAATAATGATGATTTAGAGGGATTTAACTGTAAACCATGCGAGTCAGCCCAAGATGTGAGGCGTTGCAAGTCAGCAGCCATCTCACGTTTAGCAGTGTCAGCCTCTCCAACATCAAAGTCCTTTACAAGCTGAGTGTCATCGGCGTACATATACACCCGGCAGTTGCGACAGATTGAGGGCAAATCCCTAACATAAATACAGAATAGCAGTGGCCCAAGTACCGAGCCTTGAGGTACACCACGATTAACCGCGCGAATAGATGAGACCATTGGCATAAATTGATTAAGCATAACCTGCTGAGTGCGAGAAGAAAGGTACGACTCCAGAAAAGATAGAACATTAGAGGACAAACCCGTATGTCGAAGCTTAGCAATCAGCAGGTCATGGTCAATGGTATCAAATGCCTTAGAAAAGTCTAGGGAAATGATGGCAGAAAGACGCCTAGAATCAAAGCCACGCAATACAGTATCCGACAAATGCAGCAAGGATGTAGTAGTACTATGACCACGCCGAAAACCAGACTGATAGACTGGAAGAGCATTAGTGGAGGTGAAAAACCTCTGAAGCTGAATGATACAGAGTTTCTCAAGTAACTTGGATAAGAATGGAGTAAGAGAGATAGGACGAAGGGAATTGAGAGAGGTTACATGAGACACTTTGGGAATAGGAACAACAAAGGAATGTTTCAGGGCAAGAGGAAATACACCAGCAGTGATAGCAGTATTGAAGATAAGCAGGAGTGCGTCAGCACAGTATGGAAGACAATTTAAAACCATACTGCCAGATATATCATAGGGATTAGAGGATGTAAGTTTAATGGTTTTAAAAACAGCTAAAAGGTCCTCAGAAGTGAAAGGTTCAAAAGAAAAGGTAGGAGAGTAAGGATCAACGTCAACAAAGGATGCATAACTACGTATAAGGTTAGGAGAGGCAGTACAAGCAGGAAGAGAGTCAAGAAAGTGGTTATTAATTAAAGTGGGATCTGGAAAAGAATCGATATCAGACGAGACCCTAGACGACCGGTAGAATCCGGCCAGGGATAAGGAATCCCAGAACCTTCTAGAGGAGGAACGAGACTGGAAACTCTGAAAAAACGCCCGCTTCTCAGCACGGATGACAGACTTAGTCACATTGCGAAGATGCTTATAATAATCCCAAGCACCAGCTGTCCCAGTCTTTCTGTATTTGGTAAGAGCCCGATTGCGAAGTCTTATTAATTTACTTACAGTCTGAGTAAACCAAGGTGCAGAGGGCCTAGAGACACGCATTAATCTACCGGCGCAAACTGATCATATAGGGAAACAATAAGAGATTCAAATGCAGCAAACTTGGAATCAACAGAGTCCAAGTCTCCAATCAGATGCCAATCTAAACCCTCAGCAGCACGGCGGAATTGCTCCTCAGGCATTTCCTTAAGATTACGTCGCAAAATGAAACGTTGTCGACCCATAGATTTGGGAATATCAAGTACGGTGAAAACAAGACAATGGTCGCTAATATGGCTAACATCCAAAGACCCAGAAGATACAATATCAACGGCATCGCTTATAAAGATTAAGTCCAACAGAGTTGAAGATAGCGCAGTAGTTCGGGTAGGCACAGAAATAGATTGGTTTAAAGAGAGCGACGACATAAAGCGTCTAATAAGTGGAAAACCCGGGTCGCAGACATTATTAAGATCAATATTAAAGTCACCCATACATATAATATTTGCCGTGGTGCAAGAAACTTCAACAAGGAACAGCTCCAGATCATTCAAACAGGACAAAGGACAGTTAGGCGGCCGATAGACAACCAGAGCTGCAATGCGCACGTGCTTAATACTAAAAATAACGCCAGCCACATCCAAGAGGCTATCTCGAAAATGGCTATCAGTAAAAACATCAAAGATGTTTACGCAACGTATATTAGATTTAACATAAAAAGCAACTCCCCCACCGCGAGAGAGAAACCGTGAACGACGGTCAACACGAAAGAAAGAATAATCAGGCAGTATGAGTGACCCTGAGTCGTGTTCAGTACGTAGCCAGGTTTCGGTAAGGGCAAAAAGGTCAAACTTGTAAATACGCATTAAATCCGAAAGGTCCGAAAAATGGCTAATAAGTGACCGAACATTTAAGTGAGCGACCGACAAGGATTTGGAGTTCGCACGCAATTTACAAGAAAGCGAGGTGGAGGGAATAGAACGCAAATCCCCAGAAGTGGGGGAAGAAAACGCCACCGAAGCAGAAGACGCAGAAGAATATAAGCTGCCAGGTGAAGAAACCACCCTGCTCAATGTAGGCGAACAGGGGACTCCAGAGCCAGGGAGAGGGCACGTGTCAAGTCACAGGTTCCCATCCACAGGACGAAGAGCTTGGGCCGTCGAGCCAAGCCGAGTTGGAGGTTGAGAGGATGAGTGTCCCACGAAGTCAGCAGCAGACGTAAAGCGCAAGGCTGAGGCACCATCACCCTTCCTCAAGTAGATAATTCCGCGCTTCATCCATACGTACTTATATTTAAGGTCCTTAGCAATCTTCTTGGCCTCGAGAAGGCTACTACGTTCGCTGGCTGTCGAACGCTCATTAATGTAAACAAGCGAGTCAGGCCACGACGGAACAATATCTTTAGCTTTAAGGTCTTTCTTGGCCCTCTTTTTGGCAATCCACTCGTCTCTGATAAAGGTAGAAGTAAACCGAACAACGAGCGGCTTGTATTTTGCTTTCGAGTGACGGAGGCGAAGAGCAGAGGCGACATGCGACGGCGAGAAGGAAACCTCAATAGCATCTGCAACACCCTGAATTGATTGAAGTATCCCATCATTTGAATTGTCTGGCAGACCTGAAATGACGATTTCAAAGTCTCTTGCCGACCGCTCAATACGTTCAAATCGATGGGCAAATTCTCCGGGAGGCACAGAACTAGCCACAGCAGGCGCTCCGTTATCGGCAAAACGCTGCTCCAGCAAGGTCAGGCGACGATCCAGAGACACTTGGTCAACCGCTAGCATGTCAACACGCTCAGCTACATCCGCCATCATAGTGTGCAACGAACTAATGCGAGCCACCAAATCATCGAGCGACGTTAATTTCATATTAATGTCCTGTATGCACCCATTTATAGCACGTATATCACGTGAAGTATCAGGTATTGTGGACGGAGAGGCGGGTCGAGTCTGAGATAGGACATTACGGTTCGATGGACCAGCCCTGTCGAAGTTATTGTCCATTTTACAGACAGTGCAGATGCCAGACTTAGGTAAAAATTTCGAACAGCCGCGACAACTGACCATATCGACAGCACACAGACAGTAGTATATTAACGTCACAGCAGATGTCGTTAGTTACTAATTAGCCTGACACGACGCACACCAGGTTGTGATCAACGATGACGATGTCGCAGAAAAAAAAGTCAAACAATGCCGAGGTGTACCGTAACCGAATACCGAGAATTAACGGAATACCGAGAATTAGCGGAAGATAACTCAGAAAGTATAGGCACCAAGTACACAACACTGCGGTAACGAAAAGATATGCACAAGATTCACAATTGAAGCTAAAACTGAACAATGCAGACTCAGAATAAAGCAATCAAATGCGAAAATGATACGGAGCAAACTCAACACACGCGTGAACGATAAGCACCTTGTCCGTCCTCCCAATTCTATTTCATTGTCAGATGATGTGCTCGACGCTGAACTTGCACTTGAAACGGCTCCTGGCACTATATTTTCTTTATCTTCTCCTGGAATATCTTCGTTACAGAAAAATAATTCCTCTTGTTCGTGAAAATCCATTTCTTTTAATACTTCGATGATAGCTTTAGCCATTTTTTCGCTTATAGCTATCGATTTTTCCGATACGGGTTCTTTCGCTGGTCCTGTGATAATATTCTGTGACTCTAAAATTCCGCAACAAATTTTCAAGCTGTTCGCAATTTCGTCTTTGTCATAGAAGGCCAGGAACGCGTAGTCGTATTTTCCATCGAAGATGGTTTCGGTGGCAGCTCCACTTGTTAAATCTTGCACTACTGCTTGTCTCGTTGCCATTCTGCAGACACCACTTTTTTATTCACCGTTAGAAATCGCACGTTTCACAAAACTTTGAGAAAACTAGAATGCTTCTTGTTGCCACTAATGCAATGCCGATTATTTCGGTGGCTTATGTCATGTGTTTCTTTTGTTTTTTTAAAAACAATCGACAAACGCATCCGAAAATACGACAGCTCCCAAATAGCAGTTATTCCCCCACACTGCACACCGTTTTGCCAACCATTGGACGTCTATTTCTTAGGCAGATGAAGAATTTTATTAAAAAAATACAAAATGCGGTCGATGTCCTACAGAAAAATGAACATTTATCTTCGAGAGAAGATGCAATTAAAATTCATTCTCTTATACACCACCAACTGTCTGCTCCAATTTTTGAAGATATGATTAAATACGCCTGGTTCGCGTCAAAATTAATTCCGTCAAGATCTGTGTTCGAAAATGTGAATGAAGTTTGCTTTCCAACAGACCTGAGACGATCGAATTGTAGATGTAGCAAATCAGGATTTATAAAGTGTGCTGCATGCAGGAACATTTTATGTTTCGAATGTTTTTATGATCAACATCACTCGGAGAGCTGCAAATAATGGAAACGTAAGAACATAAATATATATCTCATTTTGTTACTGTAAGTTGAATTGTGTACTGATATTAATTTTGGGATGCTAATTTTTCGAGATTACCGCTCGTTATTATATAATAGTTCTTATGTTATAGGTATATTAATTATTCAGGAACAGTACTGCGAAGTCTTATCGAAGTTTCCGGTGGTACCCCATCGCGCGATGGTGGCCATGGGGTTTTAGTGGGTAAAAATCCCACACTACCCTGGCGCCCTCGGGGGATTCGCCTCTGGAGGTGTCGGGGGGTCTTTTGAAGATTCCCCACGTTAAAAAAAAAAAAAAAAAAAAAAAAAAATAATAATTGTATTTATACATTTAAAAGAATTAGTGAACGTTACTACCGTTACCTTTTTTCTCACTATTCATACAGTGTGGAAAAAATAAAATGTGGAAAAAATAAAGTATGAAAAAAATATATAGACACAGGCGGAATCGAACTCCCGACCGCAACAACGCCACACTGACGTCTTACCGAACGCTCCACGGCATATTCTTAAATTGTGGTTATGGCTTTTATGGTTTCCATCGGCGCTATGAAGTGTTTAATAATTTACATGTAATTATCTCTGTTATTAAGGCCCAATGGCACAAAAGCTCGGACACGTATTTACTTATTTTCAACATAGATCCATCGTGCCAACGCTCATCAAAATCGATGTACACCTCACTGTGGACTCCCCTTGTAAGTCAGGCTGTTGATGGAAAAGAGTTACCCATTGCTTACACTTCTCGTCTCCTAAACAAAGCAGAAATAAACTATGCAACCATTGAAAAGGAACTTTTAGCCATTGTTTACTGTGTCAGGTACTTCCGACCTTACCTTTATGGAAGGAAGTTTATTTTATATACGGACCACCAACCCTTAATCTGGTTGTATAGAGTAAAAGACCCAACGTCACGTCTGGATGTAATCAAGGTGTTCGAGGAACTAACTGCCGGATTCTCGGAAGCGCGCAACGCTCGAATTCGGCAAAAACGCGTGACGTCGCCAACCGTCTTACCGGATGGTGTGTCATCGTGTTTACATACTCTCGCACGCACGTTTAAATCGGCCGATCAGCTGTTGCGCTGATTTCGGCTGCAACAGTGATAGCTCCAGGCTGAAAAGGAATTGATGGAGTTATTTCTATAGTATCCCCCAATATCCCATTAGAAGCCAGTGTGGTCCCAAGTTCTTGGATCTGAGTCTTCAAGTTCACCATCTCTGGGATTAAAGTGCCTAGATCAACGGCAGGTTCACTGGTAGGTTTCTCTTTAAGCGAACTAACAATCTCCTTAAGGTTCTTTATAAAATGTTCCTCATGATCTGTCATAATAAGAGGACACTCTGGTCTCTTATTAATCTTCTCCACCAAAAACAGAACAGTATATTTTGGTTATCAAATTCTGTCCAGGGTGACTTTGACTTTAAAATCTTCTCCATCATCTCACTAGAGGCCATAGAAACTATAATCGCAGTTATAGTTTCTTCATTCAAGAAGCTTGTTATAGATTCAAGTGGTTTGGGTACTTTGTAAAGTCTTGCAATGAACCCTCTAGTTGTAGTTTTGATAGTTGAACTTTCTTGAGATGATGTCTTCCCTTGTGTTTTTAATTTGGGAGGGATATTGAAGACTTTCTTGAATATTTCCACTTCTGAAAGGACATTTAACGGGTCTCTACTAATTTTGACAAATTTCTTCCACCTACTATTATCATCAAGATTCCAACTCTTTGGCTCACAGTTGAGAAATTGTTTTTCTCCTTGAGTGAGGTAAAGTAGTTTAGCATGGTGAAGATCTGCCGCAGAGGTTGCAGCACATGGTGTTTTTCCAAGAGCTTGTTTCCAATTCTTCGCTCTTACTACTAGTAACTCTGAAGAAATGTTGTTAATCATCTTTTTAAATAAGTCTATAGTTTTCCCACTAATCTCTTCTTCTGGATCTTTGCATAAGCTGAGATAAAAATCTATAAAATACTTGTCTAAGTCATTCTCAATCGCCATTGTGACCATGCAAAAACCATGCCAAACAGTGCATCAAATTGAATAAACAATTTCTATTTAAATCACGTTAAAAAAAAATCTATCCGTAAACCTCAAAATCACTCCATTAAAGTCCCTCAAACTCAACTCTTACCCCTTTTCCCCAATCGCTGATCACCTTGACGATGTACCTTAGCGGCCCCCATCTCAAGATGGTCGGTACGAAACCTCCTTCGCTTAATTCGCCCTATGAGGCACGAATTCCCTCCTCATACTAAATCTAAACTAGTCCCTCGCCCACAAACATCTTAAATCGAAACCACGTCTCACCCCTTCTCTACGACCCTCCAAATCAAAACCACAAATACCCCTTTCCTGTTAAAACAACCAAAATCCATTTGATGGGTTGAGTATCTCCGTTACACAGTCATAAAAACACCTGAAAGATAATTGCGACGAAATATGTCTATTAATAGACATACCGATTGTAAAAACCCCGAAAGTCCTACCGTGACCCACTTATTAAATGTATCAAGGCCGCTACCGCGCAACATCCTTATAAATACGAGGGGACCGAGACAGAAGGCCTCTTTCGACGAAAATCAACGAGAGAACTATTTCAATAATCAACGAAGTTTATTTTAAATAGTGCGATCAAATCATCTCGCTAATCATTGTAAGCATTTAAACTTACCATTTACATTGCATATCATCATCATCTTACTATTTTGTATTATTATTATATTTCGTGTTCTAAAGCTTATTGCTTTTCATTCGTATTCGTTTGTATTAATAACGCTTATAGTATTCAATATTATATTACTTTCATATTAATTGCTTAATTATTGCTTATTGCATTGTCTTGTCTACGCTTATTGCGATTTCCTATTACTTACTTTATTATTGCTTATTGCATTGTCTTGTCTACGCTTATAGCGATCATATATTATTTACTTTATTATAGCTTATTGCATTGTATAATTGTCTTATCTACGCTTATTGCGATCACGTATTACTTTCAATTGCTTATTACTTATTCATATGTAACTAATGTTCATATTCATACGCTTTCAATAACCATTATATATTATAAATGTTATGTGCTAATGCTAAATGCCTAACGCATAATTATAACGCAAAAACCATGCCAAACAGTGCATCAAATTGAATAAACAATTTCTATTTAAATCACGTTACGAATTATTGTGTCTAGTCTTCTGTTTGCGAAGCTTCCCAAACCAAAACAATCTGCAGCAACAGCTGATCTCGATTCTTGAACGCTAAAGTGCCAGTTGTGTTTACAAACGTTCTTTTGTATAGACCTATATATAGACGGGTTTAACGGAAGTATTGCACGTAATTTCATATGTGAATGCAACGGTGGATGCAACTTTCAAAACCAAAACAAATACAAAGTAGTATAACGGGTGTTCTCCGGGTGTGTATTTACCTGTTAAACCTTCCCTGGTCGATTAGAGTGACGGATTTGACATTCGCGCCTGATTCCCCTTTAACCCTTAGAGTGACGGATTTGACATTCGCGCCTGATTCCCCTTTAAAAACCTCAGTGTGACGGACTACAGATTAGCGCCTGATTCCCCTTTAACCCTTAAAGTGACGGATTTGACATTCGCGCCTGATTCCCCTTTAACCCTTAGAGTGACGGATTTGACATTCGCGCCTGATTCCCCTTTAAAAACCTCAGTGTGACGGACTACAGATTCGCGCCTAACTTCCTACCAAAACCTTCAGTGTGACGGATTACAGATTCGCGCCTGAATTCCATCCAAACCTCAGAGTGATGGATTACAGATTCGCGCCTAAATTTCCTACCAAAACCTCAGTGTGACGGATTACAGATTCGCGCCTAAATTCCTACCAAAACCCTCAGTGTGACGGATTACAGATTCGCGCCTGAATTCCATCCAAACCTCAGAGTGACGGATTACAGATTCGCGCCTGACATTCATTCCTTCCTCCAATTGTCATCGTTCCCAAAGACCTCACCCGGAATGTGACAGGTGCACTTAATAAAAATTTTGCGTTACATTTAGTGAAGAATTAACAGCGACAATGAAATGTGAATTTAAAGTAAAAATAGGTAAGTTTATAAAGAAATGTCATTTTATACAACTAAACTTCTACAAACCTTCATCACGCAATGTGCGATGAACATACGTATGGAAGAGTTTCATTTCTCGAGCAATACTCCTCGTACTGCGGGCAGAGTTATTGTGAATGTGTTCAAGGATTTCTTCGTCTCTGTCGATATTTCTTCTTGGTCCTCTTCATTCGATGCGAGGGAAAAACGAACCCGTAGTGTGCAATGTTTCACACAAATTGCTAATAAACTGACGGGATGGTTTTCGCTGATTAGGAAACCGATCCGCGTATAATTGCTTCGCACGTAATGCGCTGCAGCCAGCCTCCCCATACATAATAATCGTGTTAAATATTTTGTTGCACGATTACCCCAAATTAGTCTCCATGTTTCTCAAAATCACTTCCTCACATTTCCACTTAAAAGGAGTTCGCGAGCACGTGTCGTACGATCAGCGATTTCGCACGGATGGCGTCAGCAAAATGCAAACGTCTTGTTAGGTTTCTGAGACCGGGTGTGGTGACTGTTGTGTCTTGACTGAGTTTTCTGCGTTTCCCATGGCAAAAGAAAGCACCAACGTGGAACTTAGTCGCAGAGGCAGTGATTTGCATAGCCAATCAGGGTTGGTGAAGGAATTCGTGTGAACCCTGATTGGCAGTACGCCGGCGGATACCTGCCAGCGGAAGTATATTTTTCTGTCACGCGGAAAATACGGACATCCGGATTGCACGTAAAGGGCTGGTAGTCCTGTGGCCCCCTAGACCCTTCTCCGCGAGCGGCTAGAGCCGCGTACCCGACCTTAGAGTCCCTTAAAACGGACAGCCCTTTATGATCTTATGACTTACTTCAATCGAAGCAAATTACAGATCGGCCTGGCCATGCAATGCAGATGTGCGGACTTCTGAAGTGATTTACAACGGGGAATGAAATACTGTTATTAGTGCATTTCCTGGTTGACGGAAATACTGATTCACAACTAAACGCAGCGCTGAACCAAATACTTCAAATCAGGGATCCTCTTGTAGTCCGTATGAAATTAGAAAGGCCATTTACCATATGATAGACTTTAAACCTTTATTTTAGTAAATAATTTGTTTTTCTTTTTTCGGTACAGTTGGGGAGGGGGAGGAGCAATATGTTTTGTGCAGGGACACAGGAAGAAAAAGGATAGTCACCGCACGTTACTCCACCTACGCCGTCTTCTCTTCTAATTGGAGACGAATCCGTTATCTCTTGAGTATAAACACACGCTCGAATTTCAAAACAAAAACACGCATCGACATATTCCGTGCGAGAGAAGGTGGGCCTTGGGGAGGAGATATTGCTGTGAAGAGGACCTCTTTAGGAAAGTGGCTGTTTGGGAGGGATGCAGGGCAGATTGGTTAGAATTGGGCCAATAGGACTTCAAGCCCACCGTCTCTTGCACCGAATATGTCGACGCGTGCTTTTGTTTTGATATTCGAGCGCGTGTTTATATCCGAAAGATAAGGAATCCGTCTTTAATTTGAAAGGAGGACGACGCTGGTGGGACCACGCGCACTCATCGGACTATCTCTTTTTTTCCTGTGTCTTATCGCGAGGCGTATTGGTACTTCTTCAGGGTAATTTCGTTTCCTACCCCATTGTCAAGGAAACATTCTTCGATCTAACAAAAGAACATCTTCTCTTGGTCGTCGTGCAGGCTACAAGATTAATTTCTGCCTCCTGAGGCTTCTGGGTGAGGCTGCTTCGCAAATTGATCACGGTCAAGGTAGTCTCCAGACTCCATTCCGCGAGAAATGTCTCGCGAGGATGCCTCGCAAAGTTGATACGCAGTTTAACCCGTACACACGGCTTAAACGATTGTGACCAATTGAGATTCGATTGCATTCGAGCTTACCAGGGTTGGCATTTTCTCGTCGCTAACATTCTACAGTATTTCATGAACATGGTGAGGGCACTGCCAAGCGACAGGTTCCCGTCTAGAACACTTCTAATTCATGTTGAAACAACACTGTGGCAGCATCTGCCTATGATTGTCATAATTATATAAATCTGCACGGTTGGCTCTGTTCGCGATGCTGTAGCGTAAATGACGCCAAGTTTAAATGTCAAATGACTTTTATTGCAATGAACCTCAAAATCATAATAATTTTGACTATAAACAATAAACTTGTAATGTCCAAAGTGAATAAATCAACGGATTTATAATGGAAAACACAAATAAATAAAGCGGGATGGTGGGGTAATAAGGAAAAGAATAGAAACGAATATTATGTATTTCATAGAGATGCCAAGTGTTTGGAAACCAGAATACTGAGATGTATAAAGTCTTGTGGTATTTTATTCGTAGCAGTCTTGATAGATTAAAATCTAAGACGCTCATTATTAGTGGAAATGTGTACAGCAAAGGAATACGCATTTACTTCAAAATCTACTATCCGTTATTTTATGTTAACAACGGGAAAATAAATATAACTGAACCAATGTAAATTAAATTTTGTGACAGGACTGCGCGAACGTGTCTCATATTAAACATCATTCGTTTACTGCACGCTATATCTGTCATTTTGTCCATACGAATAGATCCGATCACGCAGATTTATTTAATTATGACAATCAAGCAGATGGTGCCACAGTGGTGTTTCAATATGAGTTAGAAGTGTTCTAGACAAGAACCTGTGGCTTGGTAGTGTCCTCGCCATGTTCATGATATACTGTAGAACAGGCATGGAACTAAAGTGAACGCAGCGGCCGTTTTTCGGAGGCAACGCCTCCTTTCTCGCGGCGCGCGTCTTGACCCCCGCGGCGGGCCTAGGAGCTTCGAGCGCCTCAGACCCGTACCATATGAACCGCGCGTGGCGCCTTGGGGCGACACCCGTATCAATAGATTTCCGCATCAACCATGGGGTATTATTATCGATGCGTTTTTTTTTGTCAGTGGTATCCCCTGTAGGCCTATTCCACTGTGTCACGCGATAAAAATGGATAGGAAAAACGCGTTTTACTATCAAAATTTTAAATACGTTTGGGAAAACTTAATTTTCGCGCACGTTTAGACGTGCTGGGCATATCTAAAATATCAACTTTAATACGTACAACGTCGACCAGCCTCCCCATTGATATTTTAGATATGCCCAGCACGTCTAAACGTGCGCGAAAATTAAGTTTTCCCAAACGTATTTAAAATTTTGATAGTAAAACGCGTTTTTCCTATCTATTTTTATCGCGTGACACAGTGGAATAGGCATACAGGGGATACCACTGGCAAAAAAAAAACGCATCGATAATAGTACCCCATGGGTGATGCGGAAGTCTATTGATACGGGTGTCGCCCCAATGCGCCACGCGCGGTTCATATGGTACGGGTCTGAGGCGCTCGGAGCTCCTTGGCCCGCCGCGGGGGCCAAGACGCGCGGCGGGAGAAAGGAGGCGTTGCCTCCGAAAAACGGCCGCTGCGTTCACTTTAGTTCCATGCCTGCTGTAGAATATTAGCGATGAGAAAAATTCAACCCCGGTAAGCTCGAATGTAATCGAATCTCGATCGGCCACAATCGTTTGAGCTGAGTGTACCAATATCGGTGCCATCTTGGCTAGGCCCCGTCCCCATGTCACTTTCCAATATATCATCTCGATATTACTAAATGGTGCTGAGTAAAAGCGAAATAGCTGAAGCGAGGCATATAGATATCTTACTTTAAATGATGTTCACCAGTCTGTGCGCAAGAGATACGCGTAACGGTTCCTCGCACAGTGGTGGTGTAGGAAATATTGTTGGGCGTTTCTTCTCCTTCTTCCCCCACCTCTCCGGTATGTGGATGGTGGAGAGATCGTCTCTCAAAAACGAGCAAGGGGACGCCATGTTGTCCTCTTGCCTTCCAGCTCTCGTGTCGGGTAGACACGAGGTCGAAAATATATATTCACTCTCGTTGAGTTTAAACAGCGTTTTTCCATTACCATCCCGACCTAATCAGTCAGGCTTAACTTATATATATTCATATAATTGAGCCCCCCCCCCCTGGTGGGCCAACAGTGACAACGCGCGTGGGTCACCTACCGTTAGCTGTTTTAAGAACGCTGACATTCACGCTCGGACACTTATTTATTTATTTATCTATTTATTTATTCAGTGTAAAATAAAATCTCCGGTAGGCGTGTGTCTGTTTGTTCCGGCTAATCTCGAGAACCACTGGACGGATTGTGATGCGGTTTGCACCTTTTATAAAGGAAACCGAGGATTGAGGATTTTGTGAAGTATTCCTCTATTGAATGGTCAGGGCCGCATCACAGTGCGTCTAACTGGTTCACGAGATTAAATAGCCCCAACAAACAGACAGACGCCTATCGGGGACTTTATTTAATACTATGTTAAGATATATGTACTATATAATCAATCAATAATTCATATATACTTTTACTTGAAACATCTTTTTTAATTCCGTAATGATTCAATTAAGGGGGTACTCCACTGTGAACGGTCGAAAAATCAAACTATTTTTAAAGATTTTTTTCTCACTAAATACAACATATAATGAAATAATTTTTTTTGATATTTATTAAGCTACTCTTATATTATACCAAAAAAAATTAAAAAGAATATTTTCAATGTGTGTTACTTGTTTTTTTTTACAGCATTAATATGGCACTTCAACAAAAACAGTGTGTTCGTGGTGCAGGTGATTTCCCGGCTTGGGCTTATCCGAAACAAAAAATTCGAAAAGATTCTTAATCTGTATGAGTGTCGCTATCGTCCGTACCTCAATTAACAATTTTTATTGAAAAATAACAAAATGGCGCCTGTTTGAAGGAAAAAGTTCCCCAAAATGGTGTTTCTTAAATGTTCCCCGAGAAAAATCTCGGTTATTTTTCAATAAAAATTGTTAATTGAGGTACGGACGATAGCGACACTCATACAGATTAAGAATCTTTTCGAATTTTTTGTTTCGGATAAGCCCAAGCCGGGAAATCACCTGCACCACGAACACACTGTTTTTGTTGAAGTGCCATATTAATGCTGTAAAAAAAACAAGTAACACACATTGAAAATATTCTTTTTAATTTTTTTGGTATAATATAAGAGTAGCTTAATAAATATAAAAAAAAAAATATTTCATTATATGTTGTATTTAGTGAGAAAAAAATCTTTAAAAATAGTTTGATTTTTCGACCGTTCACAGTGGAGTACCCCCTTAAGGAAGGCAGTATGAATGAAAAATAGTAAGATTTGCAGCTGTTTGGATACATTGATACAAGATTTCGTTCCAGAAATCGGAATTTAGAAAATGAATATAAAATGGACGAAACTGAAAAATAAGTCATGTATATTAATATCAGACGGATAATATTACATTTATGACCAATAGTAATAGAAAATTTATTCACTGACCATTCAAATCACGTGTGTAGTAATCGCGAGGTATCTGTATGAAAACGGAAAATCGCATAGCTGGGCGTGATAGTTTTATACTATTATATACTACTTTTTATAGAGTGAACTGCTGAATACTCTCGTTGGATCGGATATCAATGTAAGATCTGTCTTCGCAAATATTAACAATAACTTTTGAAAATTATATATCATTAAATAATTTTTACGAAATTAAACGAAAAGTAAACAATTTTTTACGTATTTATTTTAACTGTAATTTTATTCATAATCAGTTCTTTACACCAACAGTGGTCGGCGCTATCGTGGATAAAAAGATAGCCACATTACGTGGATCATTTGTATAACAATTACAATATCGCCATTAATTACACACCAATTAATAATTTTACGAATTATTTCACGATAACGCTTTCCATAATAATAAAAATCGTAAATATGTATGTAAAGTTCATTGCGGCTCAACAGTAACTCAAAACGCATGGAACGTATTACAATATCTTTAGCTATCAACGAAAAAATTCAGAAATAATCCTGTAAATATATTCATCATTTGATTCATTTGCTCTTTATTCTTGTTTCAATAAAATTTTTCTTGTACAGAGTTTGTATTTTTTAGAATTACATTGAAATGATTTGTAGATATGGCGGCTATTCCTGATTTTGTATCTGGTGCAATGGAAAACTGGGGGCTCGTCACTTATAGGGAAGCAAGACTATTATACGACAATAGAACTAGTTCCACTACAAACACATATGACATAGTCACTGTTATCAGTCACGAGTTCGCGCACATGTGGTTTGGGAATTTGGGTAATCATGATTGTTCTCAGAATTTATGAAAAAGAGATCAATTTTGACTTTTCCTTTAAACTTTCTCTTGTTTCCCAGTTACCATGGCCTGGTGGAACGATCTATGGCTCAACGAGGGCTTCGCTTCCTTTATGCAGTACAAAAGCGCGAATGCAATACTTCCGGATTGGGGGTTGGTAAGTTCTTGCCCCATGCATAATTGGTTTTCATGTTATTCATCATTACATAAAGCGATTCTAAAATATTAGGTTACACCGCCTATCATAAAGATAACAACCGTTGTATCCAAGTGTGATGAAACTTTTGGTTTGCGTCAGTTTTAAAGAAGGAACTTCCTTTTGTGCCACAATCATCAAATATTGTCATATAGATAAGAATCTTAAATCTTAATTGGCGCAAAGTTTGATATGCAGTAGATTTTGGTCTCCTGAACAAGAATTTCTGTGTCACAGTAACCAACCCAATGCAAGAGGACTGGATTCCTATTATATATATACAGGGTGTCTCACAGTAGACTGGACAGCGCGATATCTCCTAAAGTATTGGAGGTAAAAATTTAAAAAAAAATACGTACTTGCATGGTTCGATGGGGCTAACTATTGGATTCTTTGAAATTAGACACAGTGGCACGTATTTGTGGAACAAAATATAAGTTTTATATGCTTCTCTAGTTACAGAGAAATTAACAGGATATATTGCAGCCGACTCAGTCGACACTGTTACATAAATTGAACAAACAAAAAATAATCTCGCACACGACGCCTTTACAATGTGGCATACTCTAAGAGACTAAACTATTCTGCGGCCTGTCCTACTGCACTACATTCTACTCGACACTAGATGGCGCTTTTCCGCTTAATACTATGAGTGTTAATTGCAGTTGTCAATCAACACTAACAAATTAGACCAGACGAATTTTTTTTCGATTATTATTTGAAAAGATACGATGGTCAAGTTTCGTTTTATAAATGGAACTATCTTTTTTGAAGACCTGAGTTGATAGTGCGTTCCAAGACAAATTCAATAAGCTTTAATGTATACACTTGATTTCCACTGGTTTTTGAGATATTGCTCTTGCAAAATTACTGATTTTTACTAGAAGAAAATCCTCTGGAATAGCAAGCACCGAGGGCGGTCTTGTAGGCGCCACAGGTGGCAGTGCCCGTTGAAAACGATACCTACCTGCCGAAAGTCTACACTAGGGATGGTAGGCCCAGAGGCTGGACAATACTTTTCCGTCAGAAATGCTGCTTAGGTAGGTACATCTGCGGTATCAAGACGCGTACCGTTAATGTTTCAAATCATCATAACATTCACTCGGAAGGATGCAAGTTCGATTAGTTAGGTTAGGAGGTGTGAAAGTTGCTGGACCAAATTTCAACGATAGGAAGCAGATTGTATTAGGACCAATCGGATTTGCATGCCTCCCAAATAGCTGCTTCCTTGAAGAGGCCCTCCTCAGTAGGGTGGAACGAAGTATAGGCGCAAAATATTTATTTTTTATTCGTGACTTCTAATAGTGGGCAAAAGTTGCCTTTTATAATGGTATTTAAGCTGCCAAAGTTTGAACGTGATCAAGAAATTTCTTGAGGTGCCGCAAACCTTTCAAAAATTAATATTTCAGTAAATATTAATATTTGAAGGGCTTGCGGCACCTAAAAAAACTTGTTGATCACGTTCAAACATTGGCAGTTTAAATATCATTATAAAAGGCAACTTGTGTCCACTATTAGAAGTCATGAATAGTAAAAAAATATTTTGCCCGTATATTTCGTTCCATTCTACTCTTCACAGCAATACCGCCTCCCCAATGCCCACCTTCTCTCGCAATAAATACGTCAACGCATACTTTTGTTTTGATATTGGAGCTCGTGTTTATATTCGAAAGATACGGGATCTTTCCGAATTATTATGGAGGATTACGCGTCGACAGTGGGCTACCCCTTTTCTTCCTGTGTCTCTCCACGTCGCACAGTGGTCTGGATGGTGGCCAAAATTCAATTTGTCAACTTCAACTTTGCAATGTCATTTTTTTTGTATGAGTTCACAACTCTCCAGAGCTTCTAAATCCGCATACCTTTCCCTTTTCAGATGATTCTTTGATTATATATAATATTACGAAGACAAAATCATGAAATTTTATGTGAATCTAATTGTTTTAATTACTCATTATAGAACAATAAAATATAGGTTTGTATTACACCAGTATGTAGGTAAGTAAATATATTTTAGTTATTTATATGTGTTATAAGCATTTCTTAATGCGTGTATAAACAATGTAAAATTTATAACTATTTACACTTTGAGAAGGCTTATAAAAAAATGATTAGAAGTGATACACATCGGACCTATTTTATATGAAAGCTTAGACAATTGCCGTTCAGATCATGTAAATTTTAAGTGCAACTTCCTGCAACCTTTGGCTCTATAGGGATTTTAAAGTCCGTCGCGCGAGGAGTTTAGACGTTCTGAACGCGTGTCCCTATGCAACCACTTGATAGGCGCCTGAGGATATTGAGGGAAATCCGAAACGCTTTCATTGCGTGGACCTTATCTTCTGTCAGTATTAATTTTATTTAATATTATTAATAATATTAATAATATTAATTTTACGTTCTTTTTATATCTTTTTAATATTGTCTACTTTCCCAAAAATGCTAACTTAACTAAATGTAATCGAATTTTATTATAAAAGCAATTAATTTTGACTTACAAAATAGCCATAAAAATGTCTAGAATTTTGCCGTGATATTTTATTTTTTGTGCACAGTAACAATTACTAAATAATCGTATTACATCACAATTAGTATAAATAGTCTTAATAGAGCAAAATATGTGTGGAAAGAAATCGATATAAGTATTATTTGATTTTTGGCCACGAAACGCCGCTCTCCAGACTATAATGCGTGCCATATTGTGTGCCGATTGCATCTGACATTTTGTATTTTAAATTTTTGGTGTCAAATTCGTTGTCAGCGACCTCAAAAACCCTTAATTACCAAGTTTCAGAAAGATCAGAATTTTGGCCACTAAATGTAGATATCCCCAGACCACTGTGCGTCGGGCGTATTGACGGTGGATTGTAGGAGCGTAGATGTCTAGATGTCAGTTATGGAATTCAGGAGACGATAGAAACCACACATGTACTATAATTAAAGTAAATCGTATTCCTCTCGGACAGTAGTACTGATAATGATTGAACTTGCGCCCCACTTTGCGGAAACCGATTACACGGAGGGTAGTGGGGTCACACACTGCACAAATGATACAGGGTGATTCTGGAGCTAAGCCCGTTGAAGGATGTGACCTGGCACCCTGTGGCGAGGGACAGCCCTTCGCAGCGCCTTACTCGATTTTTATGGCTTTCTCCGGAAAAAGGTATGAATCCAGGGCCGAACGTACCGAATTGGGGTCGAGTCCCCGCAGTCGAAGGTGGAATATTCATTACAGCGTATTAAGAAATTATTTTCTTCATTGTATCGAAAGGAAAGCGACGCCAATGAATTCCTTATGTTTTTCTGATGAAATACATACCAAACATCACGCAAATCGGATTACTTTGACACAAGCTATTTGTGTTCGCCATGTAAAAGTTGTCCGATTTGCATGATATTTGGTATGAGTAGTAAATAGGTTTATTTTTTGCCTTTCGGCCTCAAAATGGGGTTACATGTGTTATGTGTGTAAGTGTTTCTGGGACTGTTAACTCAATGAGTAGTAAGGGTATGAGAGTTCCAACCCAAATTTGAGTTTGAAGACCATTTCCCCCACTCCCCCCCCGACCTTGAAATCCAAATTTGAGTCTCAAGGTCACAGGAAAATCCATCGCAGCGGGCGGGCGGCGGCGGCGGCGGCGGACCGCGGCGGAGTGGTGGGGGTATAAGCGGACCGCGGCTGATGACGTCATAGAGATGGCGGAGTAGTGGGCGCGAGATCTGAATATCGATGCCGAACCGTATCGAGGAGGAGGAGGAACCGCGAGTGAGAAGTGCTACCCTGGACTCCAACCTGTTGGTAAGGAAGGAAACATTAATTTATGATATTAATACAAATGAAAAAACTGAATCTCGGGCGACGAGGCTCGAACCCAAGACCTCCGCGGTACGAGTCAGCCGCCCAACCAACTCCCCCAACGTCGACTCTTCGACATTAGTCTTTCCCGAATGGTATATATGCCGAGCGTCACACGCGTTCGTTTTTTACACACCGCGTCTTCGCAGGAGGGAAAGAGACAAAGCATTTTTTAATTCGGAGGAGAGAGAGAGAGCACTACATAGCGTCGCAGCGTCTCGCGCGATCGCGCGTAACTCGAATCCTCTGGAGCGGCCGGGGCGGGGTGACGTCATTTTCACGGCGCGAAGAACGAAGTAGAATTATGCGACGTCAGCAAATCTTAGAATTATTGAATCGTAGAATCTTAAAATTATGTGAGGAAGACGGGCGAATGAAATTGTGAAATTATATATGTTTACGATATATATTGTTACATATAATAATAATAAAATAAAAAGAAAAAAGAAATAATAAATATATAATAAAAATAAAAAAATATATAAAAATTAAAAAACTATCGCGACGGTGGTGGTGACGGCGAGGGTGGCCACGGTCGCCGCAGAGGCTCCATTTGATTTTGCATCCACCGTGGCGCGTTTGGAATCCTCTCCAAACGTTGCGCCAATCGCGCCATATAAAGCATTGGCTGGGCCTAGAACACAAACGTCAATATAACACTAGCACGTGAATAAACATCAAACGCACAAAACAGTGGAAAGTATTACATACTTGAGGCGGTGGCGATGGCGGTGGCGATGGCGGCGGCGACGGCGAACGAGGTGGTGGTGGAGGTGATGGTGGTGGCGAGTTCTAAAAGATAGAAACACACGATTTAATATTGACACGACCGTCTGATTTTAATCTAACTCGAATTCAAAGGTTAAAACAAGCTGTATGTTAAAATATTTTAAAGTACATACCTCGGGGTCACACTCCGGCGCAATGCGAGTTAATCCCATTTTTATTTCACAAAAAACTGTCAATATATTATGACTATTAAACTTCTGCCTTTAAAGCTTTGAAGACAACTGGTCTCGCTGCATCTCCTGACTCTCGCATGCAAAAAACCCCTCCCATCTTGAAATCGAGAAGTGCATAGCTTCGCAAAAGTAAGACGTTGTTCTTCGTTGACTATCCCCATTCCTCCTTGTACTTATCTTCTTCGCTGACCATACGCTCCATATTCACACACATCTCCTTTCCCTTCTTTGACACATCATTTGACTAGATCACACCATTTTGAATGTCTATCGCATCACTTTCAACTCCTAACATACCACTTCGAACGTGAATCGAACGGGTATTGAACGCGAATCGAACGGGTATTGAACGCGAATCGAACGGTATCGAACGGGTATTGAACGGGTATCGAACGGTATCGAACGGGTATCGAACGGGTTTCGAACGCGAATCGAACGGTATCGAACGGTTTTGAACGGGTATTGAACGCGAATCGAACGCTGTCGAACGGTTTTGAACGGGTATCGAACGGGTTTTGAACGGGTATCGAACGGTGTCGAACGGGTATCGAAAGGGTTTCGAACGGGTATCGAACGGTTTTGTACGGGTGTCGAACGCGAATCGAACGGTATCGAACGGGTTTGAACGGGTATCGAACGGTTTTGAACGGGTATTGAACGCGAATCGAACGGTATCGAACGCGAATCGAACGGTATTGAACGCGAATCGAACGGTATCGAACGGGTATTGAACGGTTTTGAACGGTATTGAACGGTATTGAACGGTAACTTTCCCGAATGGTATATATGCCGAGCGTCACACGCGTTCGTTTTTTACACACCACGTCTTCGCAGGAGGGAAAGAGACAAAGCATTTTTTAATTCGGAGGAGAGAGAGAGAGCACTACATAGCGTCGCAGCGTCTCGCGCGATCGCGCGTAACTCGAATCCTCTGGAGCGGCCGGGCCGGGGTGACGTCATTTTCACGGCGCGAAGAACGAAATAGAATTATGCGACGTCAGCAGAAATTGCATCGAATGATTTTGGGCGCTAATTGGTCATATGCATGAATCATGGAACGAATTATGCGATATCAGCAGAAATTACCTCGGGGGAGGGGGTACGTCAAAAGAGATACCAAATCATGCATAAAAGCGCGCTCCAAAGTGCACAAAGCCTCAAATCGTTGCAACGTGTTGCGAGGAAAAAGACATTTACATTTACAACCATGGGAGAATTCGGGCACATAACCCGCCAATTGCTGGATCAATCCGCGCGATTGATTTCGCGGGAAGAATACCTCGCGTGGGAAGAACGGTGCAACGAGTGTATCGAATCGTTGGAAGAACAGAGCCGTGTGAAACGCCCGCGATTATCGATCGGTGTTCGGCAATCGTTGGTTGCTCGAATCGCGCACCTCGAAGGGCTGAAACATTCGTTGCGCGGCCGTTTCGTGCGCGAAGGTGCCGGACATTCTAGCATAGGACTTTTGTGGCGCGAAATAGACGCTGCGTTCGATAACCGCGTATTAACTGGTGCCGTGCTAAATTCAAACTATATCGAGCCGCGCAACTTCCTCCAAGATGCGGGGGCCATTGTGCTGGAGCATGTGCGGGGTGCTTTGAGGAAACAGCGGAACCTCAAAGTGAACACTGTGTTCAACGGCGAATTTGTGGCGGGTGACAAGCGTGCTTGTAAAAGCATCAACACCCGAAACTGCGAACTCTTCCGCACATCCGATCTGCAGGAGTGGTACCAGCGATGCGTTATCGAACCCACCCTGGCATCGCTGGAAGAGTTCCAAGAACGCGATAGCGGATGGGCATTGACAAGAATCCTGAATCTGACCGTCAATGTTAACAAGTACAATCCGTTGCGCGCGGGGTGCTGCTACAAGTTGCCGCGGGATTTATTGCTGAAGAACGCAACGATTAGCGTACGATCCGAGGACAACACATGTTTCGCGTGGGCAGTGGTCGCCGCTCTCCATCCTGCGGAAAGACATCCTGATCGCACAAGCTCATATCCGCACTATACATTGGTGCTAAATCTCCAAGGCATTGAATTTCCAATGTCTCTAGCACAGATTAGGAAGTTTGAACGGTTGAACGACATCTCCATCAACGTGTACAGCTTCGAGGAGGAGAAAGGGTCGACGATCTTTCCGTTGCACCTGACCAGCCAAAAGAGGAATCGACACGTCAACCTGCTGTACACGCCGAATCAAGAGCATGGTGATGTAGGGCACTTTGTACTGATCAAGAACTTGTCCCGACTCGTGAGCACGCAGCTGAGCAGGCACAATGGGAAAAAATTCATCTGCGATCGGTACGTATATAAACTTGTGAAATATTGAAATGTCTCGCGAAATAAATTAAATAAAAAAATTGTGTTTACAGATGCATGCACTACTTTAGCTCAACCGAGAAGCTGGAGGCGCATACAGTGGACTGTGGGCAGATGAACGACTGCGCCATTCTGCTGCCCAGCGAAGGCAAAAATTTGCTAAACTTTGACAACCACCGCATGAAGGAGCGACTTCCCTTCGTGGTATATGCAGATCTCGAGTGCATCATCGAGAAAACAGAGGACAGTCACCGAGTGGGTGATACAGACAATAAATTACACGCGTACCAGCACCATAAAGTGCACAGTATTGCCTATTATATGCATTGTTCGTACGATACATCACTGTCGACGTATCGATATCGCCGCGACGCGGATTGCGTTTCATGGTTCGCAGACGAACTTAAAAATTTTGCAAACTTCGCCAAACCCATCTTGACCAGTAATGTTCCCATGCTGGATTTAACCAACGAACAGTTGACGACATTTCGCGATGCAACACACTGTCATATTTGCGAAGAACCATTCGAGGCTAGCGATAAACGAGTCCGCGATCATTGCCATCTCTCCGGACGATTCAGAGGCCCGGCACATTCGGAGTGTAATTTAAATTATAAAAATGCGTTTTACATCCCCGTAGTTTTCCATAATTTATCCGGTTACGATTCACATTTTATTATCAAGGAAATAGCTACCGCTTTCGAAGGCAGCGTTGACGTATTGCCGATAACTAAAGAAAAGTATATTTCATTCACAAAAAATGTCGAAGATACGGCTGACTCAGACTCGCGAAATTATATTAAATTACGATTCATCGATTCGTACAAATTTCTCAATACCAGTCTCAACAAATTAGCATCTTTTCTCAGCGCAGATCAATTAAAAATTTTACGATCCCAATTTGAAACATTATCCACCGAAGATTTCAATTTATTGACGCGAAAGGGTGTATTTCCGTACGAATACCTCGATTGCGCGAACAAGCTGCAGGATCCATGCTTACCGCCGCGCGAGTCATTCCACAGTTTGTTAACGGGTGAGACTGTATCCGAGAGCGATTACGCACACGCCGAGACAGTCTGGCAGCGTTTCGGGATTAGAACCTTGGGCGAATACAGCGACTTGTATTTGAAAACAGATGTCTTGTTATTGGCAGATATTTTTGAAAATTTTCGCGAAAGTTGTATCAAGAGTTACGGATTAGATTCAGCGCATTATTACACTTTACCTGGTTTCACTTGGGATGCAATGCTAAAACATACCAAAATTACATTCGAATTGCTCACAGATGTCGACATGGTTATGTTTGTCGAACGCGGTATACGCGGGGGTTTAAGCCAATGTTCCGGAAGATACGCACATGCCAATAACAAGTACATGCTATCTTACGACGCATCGGAACAGTCATCGTACTTGATGTACTTTGACGTGAACAATTTGTATGGATGGGCGATGTGTCAGCCCCTACCATACGCCAAATTTCAATGGGTCGAAGATGTTGCGAGTTTTAACGTGTCTTCGATCCCGGTCGATTCGCCCACGGGATACATTCTCGAGGTAGATCTGGAATATCCGCAAAGTCTGCACGACGCTCACGCCGATCTACCGTTCTGCCCGACGCGTGCCAAACCACCCGGCAGCAGGCAGGACAAATTACTCGCGACGGTATACGATAAGCAGCGTTACGTTATCCACTATCGCAACCTGCAGCAGTGCACGCGTCACGGTCTTCGTATTACAAAGATACACCGCGTGCTTCAATTCGCTCAATCCCCCTGGCTCCGCGATTACATCGAACTCAATACACGGTTCAGAACAAGCGCGACAAACGATTTTGAGAAAAATTTGTACAAATTGATGAACAACGCGGTATTCGGCAAAACTATGGAAAATGTACGAAACCACGTGGACGTAAAGCTTTTGACACATTGGGAAGGGCGGTATGGCGCGGAGGCAATGATCGCGAAGCCGAATTTCCACAGCAGAAGTGTTTTTTCGGAAAATTTAATAGCTGTTGAATTGCGTAAACTCGAGGTGAAATTCAACAAACCGATATACGTGGGTATGTGTATTCTAGACCTATCAAAAATTTGTTTGTACGAATTTCATCACGAGTACATGTCTCCCAAGCACGGATCAAAATGTAAAATTCTATACACCGATACGGACAGCCTCATTTATCACATTCGGTGCGACGATATCTACGAGTCCATGAAACGCAATATCGATAGATTCGACACGAGCGATTATCCTACCGACAATCCATATAATATGCCACGTGTAAATAAGAAGGTTCCAGGGCTGATGAAGGACGAAAATAACGGTGCGATAATGACCGAATTCGTAGGTCTTAGAGCGAAAATGTATGCGCTTCGCGTAGACGGTAAAAAAGATACGAAAAAGGCGAAAGGCGTCAAGACCAACGTCATAGCCAGAACGATAACTTTCGACGACTACGCGAAGTGTTTGCATAAGGAGATCGAAATGATTCGCAGACAATCGTGCATACGGTCTAAATTGCACAAAGTGTACACCATTTCGGAGTCTAAAATCGCTCTAAGTCCGTACGACGACAAGCGGTATATCGTACCCGATTCGACCGACACTCTGCCCTGGGGACATTATAATATACCGTTGTAAAATAGAAATTGTATTCCCATGTATAGAAATTATTATAAATAGCGAAATTATTGCATAAAATTTGTTCATACATGTATAGAAATTATAAATGGTGGAATTAACGTGTTAAAATAAAAAATTGTTCACACATGTATATGTATAATTATATTTATTGATTATTTTACAATACATTATTTTTATTTATCCAAGAATTGTGTGATTTATCAAACCCCAGCCACTTGACGTACACCTTATCCCCCTTTCTACGCAACACTTTTTCCACTAGATATACATCAGGATCGGTGACGCGTTGCAGCTCGTGTTCATAGAATCCTCCGGCAACGGGTTTTCCACAGGAATCGACCAGCAGATAGGTCGCGGGATTAGTTGTCGGTACTTTGGCTATCTTGAACACCTCCGTTGTCCAATTCGGCGTATAGCCTTTATCGAAGATGGTTTTAAATTTGCTCACGCGCACAAAATCGCCCAACTTGAATCTCGTCGGAGCAGCGATCTTTATGTTGTTGTATACGGTGGCTAGCAGCTTATCGGCGATCGTAGGGGTGACATCGCAAGGACGCATTCCGATGGTTCTGTGTTTTCGCGCGTTATACTCTGCGAGCAGACGCGGTAGCGAATCGGTCCATCTATAGGTTCCATTCAGCGTAAACAGTTTCCACATATTGTTCTTCAACGTTCGATTGAAACGTTCCACGACGGAGGCCTTCATCACCGAATACGTAGAATAATGATTAATGTCATGCTTTGTCATGAGTTTCTGCACATCGGCGTTGTAAAATTCTTTTCCTTGATCGGTTTGTAAATTTTTAGGATATCGATCTCTAAATATCTTTGCAAACGCTTTGGTCACCTCAGCGCCACTTTTAGTCTTGAGCGGCAACGCCCATGCATACTTGCTCAACACATCGATGACGGTGAGTATGTAGTGGTGACCCTGGTTGAATCGCGAGTATGGTCGCATTTCTACAATGTCAGCTTGCCACAGATCGTCGTATCCACGCACTATGACGCGTCTCCGCGGGAAATACCTTCGAGCTGGAGCATGCAATTCGTCAACGAGTCGTCGCTTCTTGTGGCCATGGTTTTCTTCTTTACTCTTGGATTTCGACAATGACTGCATGTTTGACGCGAATGATGTGATAATTATCGTGTACGTGCATTATGTACTCCCCGTCGGCCCGAGGACAAGTTCAACCGTCTCGCATGATTCTCCTTCGCATTGTCGCTGCGGATTCAACGCCTCCGATATCTTTTGAACGCTGTTTTGCAACGTCAGCATATCTCTTTGAAACACGACCAGCTTCCTCTCTAATTCTTCCTGCTGCTCTCGCAAAAGTTTAATGTTCTTTTCCACGTATAGTTTATTGACGGCATCGGTGTCGGTCACCGGCTGAGCTACGCGTCGTATCTTGCGTGATTTTGCATCAAAGTCGGCACCGGTCACGCAAAGAGCGTTATCTCGCATGTAATTTCGAAGCAGACCGGTCCATTTGTAATAGTCCATTGTAGCTGCTCCACTTTTCTCGAGCGATACTCCAAATTTGTTGATCGGCATCTCGACGTATACAGTGCAAATCATTGGCGTGCGGTTTAATTTATAATGAGGCCTACCTCGCGGAGTTCCTCGATAATCGATAGAATTTCGGGATCGTGAGAATTGTTACCCGCCTGACGCGACGCTTCGAGCAAACGCAACCGATCCACCAACTCGTTGGGATCGTCCCAGTGCACGTAATCGATCTTGTTATCGTTTACCACCATGGCTCGTGGCACCGTTAGACCTTTCCCCGCCCTACTAGTCGACACACGGGGAAGTAGAGGTGCAATTACATGCTTGTACTTGTATCCCTTGTTGCTTAATATGGGGTATTTAGCATTATGATCGCGTCTGTGGGCATTCGTCGACAGCAGTATACTTTTGTATTTTTGTTTATCGGCATCGGTGTACACAGCATCGTCGGGAATTCTTTTGAAAATCAGTTCGTAAAGACCGGGTGTTCCTCCGTATCTTACACCATCTATGATTATATTATCGCCCCTGTCTATATCGAAAGCCTTATCCCCAAGCATCGTTCCACTATTACCAAAGTACACGCCGTACACATAGTCCATTGTCGTATCCCTATCACCACTTAGGATCGCGCTCATGTATTTTTGCCCCAGCGGACCGAAATGACTGCGAAACGTTTCTTGTCCCTCGGGTGTTTGGAGTTGATGTCTAATAGATGTTGCAAACGACTCGTTTGGTGTAGTTTCGAAAACGTCGTCATCATCATCATCAATGGCTGAGAGCGATTGTACGCGAGGAATTGTATTTATTGGCGTTGGTGGAACGGGAGACTCGTTTGATGCGGCATTCCGCCGTTTATGCTTCGATTGAACTGGTGTGGAGGTTGCGAGTGAATATTCCGATGACGTGCGTCGTTTCTTCTTTCTCTTACGCGATGTGTTCCCTTTCAACACGATTTTTGTTTTAGGCGTTAATGTTTCATTCTCTTCAACGTCTGTGCTCATCGGCGGTGATGTGTTAGCTTCTGTTGTTGCAGTATTTTCCACAATATGTTTTAAGGGTTCCACAATAGGTTTGAAGTATTTCTCCAACGCGATATCTTCCTCCATCTTGCCGGTCTTCAAAGCCTGATGTTTTCGGCGAATGGCTTCGCTGGTTTTTGCAATTTCCTTCGCTATTCTCTCGCGATCCTTAATCTCCAGACTATCGATATCAATCATCGTCGTTGTACCGCGGACGTTGCGTTCCCACCGACGTTTTGACGACAATTGACCATCTCACGGTACGGCAAACTCGTTAAATCCCTTTCTATAACGTCCATTGGACATCGCGCTATCCTTGTCTATCACCACGAAACCATACTCCCGTTGCCAACAATTACGACACAAAGCGCAGAAATCCTCGTAAGACATGTCTGTGTTTACGTGATCGTTGTACACATGTTTCAAGTTGGTACCATCCTGCTTAAACAGAATCAACAGATTGGCATTGTCGCGTATAAGATGTTTGGGAATCTTTGCATACGTCTGACAGAGATAGAAACAGTCAACGTTCGAGTGGCGCCCCATTGCAAAGTATTCCCTTATCGTATCCTGCTTGTCGCATGCCACGTCATCAAAGATAAAAATGGAATTCGGAAGCGATTCGCTCGGTGGGATGACGTCACTGTTATTCGAAAACGTAAAGTAGCCAATTTCATCTATCGGAGTCAATAAATTATCCAAATACTGATATTTCGGCTGTTGCAACGACTTGGAGTACACGTACACGTTCTCGAAGCGGACGCCGTGAGGACTTTCCAACAAGCTCATCAGCACGTTGGTCTTTCCACAATTTGATGGACCGCAAATGAGGCAGCGGATAGTGTTTGGCAGCATGCTACCGTGTCTGCGCATTGTTTTCGGGGACATGAGCTGCGATTTATCGCCAAAATTTGTCACGCGTATCGCCACAGGTTGCCGTACGAATCGCATCCTGTCCGTGAACCATGAAAAATGATTTTTGATACGTCGAAGCGGTCTATTTATAGGTCTGCGTCGAAGCAAAACAGCTCAGTATGCAACATGCTTCTGGTCCTGTCGGATAATTTCGATATTCGAGCCCTAACCTCTGAGCAGTTGAAATATATACCAAAGATTATTCTACTGCGAGAGTTTGGCAGACACATTGATCAGTTGTGGAACAGGCTCCCCGAGCATATAAAAGCAGATCCTGAGGTTCAGCAGCATCGCCGGTGTCTGGAGCATTATAATCGCCCTTGGCAGCGAACGCATATCGACGGTCCGGCACCATTGATTAAAAACTGTAGCGAATGTCACCGACGAGAGTAAAGAAAGGTCGTGGTTTGTTAAATCGGGCGATAAACGCGCTACCTATCGAATTACATATCCCGGGATATCAGTTTTGCGGTCCAGGAACTCATCTGGCAAAACGATTGGCTAGAGGTGATCGAGGCATCAATCCGTTGGACGCAGCGTGTCGCGAACACGATATTGCGTATTCGCGTAGCAACGACCTCGACGAAAGGCACGCGGCAGATAAGGTACTCGCTGACAAAGCGCGAAAACGCATCGTTGCGCGAGACTCGACTCTGGGTGAAAGGGGTGCTGCTACAGCTGTTTGGGCAGCTATGAAGGCCAAAACGAAAATCGGAATGGGGATGAAAACAAAAACCTGCAAAAGGACTCCAAAGAAAGCATCGAAAAAACGGATTCTTCCAGTAGCAAAACGGGGTGGTATATTACCGCTTCTCCCGCTGCTAGGTGTCCTCGGATCGTTAGCTGGTGGAGCGGCGGGGATCGCCAAGGCGGTCAACGATAATAAGGCGGCGCAACATCAGCTGCAGGAAATGCAACGTCATAATCGCTCCATGGAAGGTCGCGGACTTTATCTCGCACCGTACAAGCGCGGACAGGGAATATCGAAACGAAAAAAAAAAACGCCGAGAAGAAAATAAAAATGCCTGTGGGCGTAACTACCGATTTGCAATTGGAGGAGTTGGCAAAACGTATGCGTATCCCATTCTTTAGAGGTGTTTTTATGCGAAACGCGTTACCAGCCGGAGGAGTACGTCGAAACGAGAGCGGTATAGTAAATTTGGACAATGCTGCGGGATCAGGAACTCATTGGGTGGCATATGCGAAGAGAGGATGTCGAGCTATATATTTCGACAGCTTTGGGAATCTTCGACCGCCCAAGGAATTGGTAAAATATCTGGATAAAGATGCTGTGGAAATTGAATACAATCGTTCGTCTTACCAGAAGTACAATCAGAGCAATTGTGGACAACTATGTCTACGATTTCTACAAACGATCGGCACCAAATTTAAGGATTGACTTCCCACCACTCTGAGTCAGTACCAGTCCAGTCGTACAGCTCGGAATATGTCGTTAACATTCACTCTAACCGGCAAGAGTAGCACCCTCGCGGTGAGCTACTTTCCACCCATAGATTTGAGCGACGATGAATACGAGCTTGGTCTAACAACCTTTGAAACCTATCATACAATACCGAACATCGACTCGAGCAACGATAAATTCTACTTCATCGTAAACAATAGTGCCGACACCGCTCATGAATACATTACGATTCCCCACGGCTCCTACGAACTAGACGCCATTGCCAAGTACCTGAAGCAACGATTACTCGAACGGTATCCTAAAAATCTTGGTGACACCGGCGATAACAGTGACAATGATGCGTATCCTATAGTGTTGCGTCCCAATAACAATACCATGAAAAGCGAGCTGTACTGTCGGTTCACCGTAGACTTTACAAAGCCCAACAACATTGGATCGCTACTGGGATTCTCCACGAATCGGGTATTAGCACCAGAACGATGGCACGAATCGGACGATCCGATTAATATCATGAACGTGAACATTATTCGCATAGAATGTAGCGTGACCGCTGGGGCGTACAACAATGGGAGGCGCGTACATACGATACATGAATTTTCTCCGAGAGTTCCACCAGGATATAAGATATCGGAAACGCCCGCGCAGATCATTTACCTTCCAATCACCGCACAGGTCATTTCGGATCTGACGATACGCGTTGTGGATCAAGACGGATGGTTGCTTGATTTTCGAGGTGAAGAGATTACCATCAGATTGCACGTACGACGACGACGATAATACATGTGGTGTGAACGAAAGAGATGCTTGTATTGAACGACTCCAGAAACCCGTTTCTTCCAAGTGAAATTGTTTGCAACAACAACAACAACAACAACAACTGCAACAGTTCTGATCACGCTAAAAAGAAGAGGCTCAGTGCTGAGAACATTGCATTTTTGAAATCATTAGGATTCATTGTGCGCATTTAAGTTGAAAAAAATGGCTGACATTCTAAGCATTGGAGGGAAGCCGACGTTTGATGATCGCATCGTCAAGCTCGAGACTCACACGTACAACCCATACGTCAACACGACGTTTGGATACAGCGATGAGATAAGAATACCTATACAGCAGCAGGATTTATACACATTGCCGTGTGAAAGTTTCCTCTACGTGGAGGGGAAATTGAAGATAAATAAGCCAAAAGATGCGTTAACTGTGACGTTGGGAAATAATTGCATGGCGTTCTTATTCGATGAGATTCGATACGAGCTGAATGGCGTGGAGATTGACCGCAACAGAAACGTCGGAATAACTAGCACGCTTAAAAACTATGTATCGCTGACATCCGACGAAGACAAAAATATGGAGAATGCAGGATGGGGCTTGAAACGACGCGATGGACTAATATTGAAAAATCATTTTAATTTTTGCGTCCCACTCAAATATTTGCTGGGATTTTGCGAGGACTACAAACACATGATTATTAATGCTCGTCACGAAGTGATTTTAATACGATCACGCAACGATAACAATTCTCTAATAGGATCACCGATGTTGGAACCAGAAATCGAATTACTTAAAGTGCAATGGCGGATGCCTCATGTGACGCTGAACGACGTTAATAAGCTATCGTTGCTACGTGCTTTGGAAAGTGGACAAAACCTGAGCATTTGTTTTCACTCGTGGGATTTGTACGAGTATCCTCTCTTACAGAGCACGACCAAACATTCGTGGGCTGTGAAGGCAGCTGCGCAGCTGGAGAAGCCGCGATACATTATCTTTGCTCTACAGACTGCTCGAAAGAATGTGATGAGCGAAGACGTTACTATGTTCAACAACTGTAAATTGACCAATGTAAAACTTTTTCTCAACTCAGAATTTTACCCATACGATGATCTGAACTTGGACTTTGACAAGAATAAGCACGCCATCTTGTTTAACATGTATACGCAATTCCATAAATCGTATTATGGACATAGTTGCAACGAGGCATTATTCACCGTGGCGGAATTTTTACAATTTGGCCCCCTCGTGGTGATTGATTGCTCGCGACAAAATGAGTCGATCAAGAATGGCACCGTGGACGTGCGCATAGAATTCGAGTGTAAAGAGAATGTACCTGCAAATACTACGGCATACTGTCTGATTCTACACGATCGGGTGGTTGAATACAATCCGCTGACAAACGTGGTGCGCAAAATCAATTAAATTGTCGCGCTACTTGCCCGCCCTCTCCTGTGTCAAATTCACACAAAATTTCATCGTGAAAATCGACATGCTTTACGAGAAAGGCTGCATTCTCCTGTCTGTCCTGAAAGCGAATGGACCTCCAAATTGTAACGATGATGGCTGTACCAACATTTGTTGACCTGCAAGGGTTCATCGTCGATGGAAGATTTGTCGTCAAGGAAGTGGCGGTCCTACGAAATGGATTAATTCTCTCGCACTACATTTTTGGGAGTTCGATGCCGCAATATCTTCTTACGAAATCCGACAAATCAAGCATTCGGTGGCTGGTGGCAAAACATCATGGACTACGTTGGGACGATGGAGACGTTCCGTACAGTATGGCTAAACGGCTAATTACGAAAGCTGTAGCTGATGCGATCGACGAAGAAGATGACGCATCCCATATCATATACGTTAAAGGGCTGCAGAAACGCGACTGGCTCATGGATTTCCTCGACGAAAATACGATAGCGGACGTGGTCATCGAGACGCTGGACATTGACTACGAGGATATCAAATCACTAAATAAGCTAAATGTAGTTAATACACTGCGATGTGGTAGACACGCGAAACACTGTGCCATGCAAAATGTATTTAAAATATTCAACTGGTGGTCTAAACGCCAGAGAGAAATGCTTAAATAAAATATAATCAATTTTAATGCAAAAATGTTTTTTTCTTCACCCTCCCCAACTTCCTACATGTACGCTAGATTAAGACGATAGTTGTAATTATTATGTGGGAAACCGTTCGATTCGCGTTCGAAACCCGTTCGATACCCGTTCGAAACCCGTTCGATACCGTTCGATACCGTTCGATTTGCGTTCGAAACCCGTTCGATACCCGTTCGATACCGTTCGATACCCGTTCAATACCCGTTCGATACCGTTCGATTCGCGTTCAATACCCGTTCGATTCGCGTTCAATACCCGTTCGATTCACGTTCGAAGTGGTATGTTAGGAGTTGAAAGTGATGCGATAGACATTCAAAATGGTGTGATCTAGTCAAATGATGTGTCAAAGAAGGGAAAGGAGATGTGTGTGAATATGGAGCGTATGGTCAGCGAAGAAGATAAGTACAAGGAGGAATGGGGATAGTCAACGAAGAACAACGTCTTACTTTTGCGAAGCTATGCACTTCTCGATTTCAAGATGGGAGGGGTTTTTTGCATGCGAGAGTCAGGAGATGCAGCGAGACCAGTTGTCTTCAAAGCTTTAAAGGCAGAAGTTTAATAGTCATAATATATTGACAGTTTTTTGTGAAATAAAAATGGGATATTACGCACCTTTCATACCACAAGAGGAGCCTGGTTGGGATGATGTAGAGGTATGTACTTTAAAATATTTTAACATTTATCGCGTTTATCCTTTTAAATCGAGCGAGATTCAAAATCAGACGGTCGTGTCAATATTATATCTTGGGTTCCTATATTCTAGGACTCGCCACCACCTTCGCCGGAATGGCTAGACGTCTGGGGCTCGCCGCCCCCATCGCCACCACCGCCACCATCACCTACGTGGTCGAGCGATTGGGGGCAGCAGCCCTCGCCGCTCCCATCACCCTCGTCGCCCCAGGGGTCCAGCGATTGGGACTCCGCGCCGCCATCACCGCGGAACCCGTCGCCACCACCTCCGCAAGTGTGTAGTACACTACATTGTTTTGCACGTTTGATATTTATTATGTTTAATGTATCGTTATTATATCACCGTTTGTATCTGTGTTCTAGGATATATCGTACATGGATGTGGATGGTGACGGCGATGCTGCAACTCGGCATCCTAGGGTGATGGCGGCGATGGCCGCGAGACGGCGGCGACGATTTACCCCATATGGGCGGTGCCCGTCACCGCCACCACCATCATCGCCGTAATTTTTTTTTATATTTTTTTTATTTTATTATTATTATATTTTTTCTTTTTTTTTCTTTTTTTATTTTATTATCATATACTTATTATTTCTTTTTTCTTTTATTTTTATTATTTTATGTAACAATATATTCTTAAACATATATTATTTCTCAAATTTATTTATCCGTCTTCCTCCTCGCCGCCTAATATTAAGATTCAACATTTCGTAATTATTATTTTCTCTGCGCTGTGGAAGCGATCGCGCGGCCATCACCGCCATCGCCGTAATTTGTTCTTTTTTATTTTTTATTTTATTATCATATATTTATTATTTCTTTTTTCTTTTATTTTTTTATTATTTTATGTAACAATATATTCTTAAACATATATAATTTCACAATTTCATTCGCCCGTCTTCCTCACATAATTTTAAGATTCTACGATTCAATAATTCTAAGATTTGCTGACGTCGCATAATTCTACTTCGTTCTTCGCGCCGTGAAAATGACGTCACCCCGCCCCGGCCGCTCCAGAGGATTCGAGTTACGCGCGATCGCGCGAGACGCTGCGACGCTATGTAGTGCTCTCTCTCTCTCCTCCGAATTAAAAAATGCTTTGTCTCTTTCCCTCCTGCGAAGACGCGGTGTGTAAAAAACGAACGCGTGTGACGCTCGGCATATATACCATTCGGGAAAGACTAATGTCGAAGAGTCGACGTTGGGGGAGTTGGTTGGGCGGCTGACTCGTACCGCGGAGGTCTTGGGTTCGAGCCTCGTCGCCCGAGATTCAGTTTTTTCATTTGTATTAATATCATAAATTAATGTTTCCTTCCTTACCAACAGGTTGGAGTCCAGGGTAGCACTTCTCACTCGCGGTTCCTCCTCCTCCTCGATACGGTTCGGCATCGATATTCAGATCTCGCGCCCACTACTCCGCCATCTCTATGACGTCATCAGCCGCGGTCCGCTTATACCTCCACCACTCCGCCGCGGTCCGCCGCCGCCGCCGCCGCCCGCCCGCTGCGATGGATTTTCCTGTGACCTTGAGACTCAAATTTGGATTTCAAGGTCGGGGGGGGAGTGGGGGAAATGGTCTTCAAACTCAAATTTGGGTTGGAACTCTCATACCCTTACTACTTCAATGATGCGCTTTCAATTTGATTTCTTCCTTCATCTTGTTCTTTTTTTCTTCTCCTTTTTTCCAGAACCATTCGCATCCACTCCGCTCCTTCTTCTTCTTCCTTTAGAATCGATCTGATCGTTGAATTCTCTCTTTTCAGCTCCTTACAGTCTTCTAGCATGTGACCCATCGTCTCTCTAGCCCCATTGCATAATCTGCATACTGTGTCTTTTTCCTCCTTCCAGTACTTGCTCCCCCGCTCTTCGTTTCCACATCTGAATCTAGCAATCATGTTTTGGTCTCTGCCTCTGTAGTTTCCGTCTAGGTAATTTGCTCTCTGGTCATCCCTGATTTCTGTGTAATGTGCGTTGTATCTGCCTGCTTGTATTCTGTCGTATTGCCATTGGACCTGCTCTGCCCTGTCCCTTTGCGCTAGTTCCTCAGCGAACTCTCTTCCTCGCAATCTTTCTATTTCCATTTCTTGGATATCCATCATTTTCTGCCTGTAGTATGCATCTCTCATTTCCTCCCACTTCGACTTTTTCTCTGCTTGCTTCGCGTCTATTTCCCTCCAGCAGTCTTGTACTATTTTATTCTTGTTCAGCCGTTTCGCTTTCTCTTCATATTTAATTACACTTTTCCCCGCTTCTATCCTTACTTTGTCCGTTTTTGTTTCCTCCAAAATTAGATATGCAGGTGTATTAAAGTCCAGACCTAGAGTCCACCTTATGTATTTCTCCTGTATCTTCTCTACCTTTTCTGCTTCCATCCAGCCCCAAATTTCTGACGCGTACAGCAAGATACTTTTCACTATGCTTCTGAATATTCTCATTCTTCTCTCAAAATTCTTCTTGAAAATTCTTTGTCCTATTCCCCATATCTGCGCCATTGCTATTCTAGCTTTCTTTGTGACTTCCCTTATGTGCACCTCTCTGCCCCCGTTTTCCTGAAAATTATACCCCAAGTATTTGAACTCCTTCACTTCTTCCAGACTGTTCCCCTGCCAGCCCCATTCTTCTCTCTTCTTCTTTCCTCTTCCTTTATGGAAAATCAGCACCTTAGATTTCTCTGCGTTCAGTTGTAACCCTTTCCTTTCAAGGTATTTTCCGAAGCTTCGTATCATGTCCTTATGATCCTTTGGTTCATTTGCCAATAACCCTATATCGTCCGCATATGCTAGAGTCCAGATTTTTTCTTTTCCTACTCTAACTCCTTCTGCTGGGTTTTTCCTCATGGTTTCTTCTAAGTCCGCTATATATATTGTAAATATCGTTGGACTCAGTGGGCATCCCTGTCTTACCCCTTTTGTTGTCCAGAATTTGGATGACATTTCTCCGTTTACTTTTATTGTATTTCTTGTTTCTTTGTAAATTTCTCCGATTCTCATTCTCAAGCGTTTACTTATTTCCATTCTCTTCATTATGTTCTGAAGTTTTACTCTATCCACATTGTCAAATGCAGAGCTTAGGTCCGCGAAAAACGTATATAGCTTCCCCCCTTTTTTCTGTATTTCTCTGTTAGCTACATAGTTCAGAATAAAAATGTTATCTGTTGTCGACCTACCGCTCCTGAATCCTGCTTGCGTTTCTGGTATTATGTGGTTCTTTTCCAGTTCCTCTTTTAATCTTTTTTCTAGGATCATAGCATTTATTTGGTAGGCTGTGTTTAGGATCGTTATCCCCCGGTAGTTGTTTACTTTTTCTCTATTTCCTTTTTTGAATATTTGTGAAATCACCCCTTCTTTCCACCTCTCCGGAAATCCTTCTCCCTTCCACACTTTATTAAAAATTTCTGTGATCCTTTTTACTATTTTCACGTTACTGTAAATCCCGGCTTCATTTTCTATTTTGTCTTCCCCTGCTGCTTTCTTTTTTTTTTAGTTTTCTGATTTGTTCTTTTACTTCTGCTTCTGTTATTTCCTCTTCCTCTTCTTCTTCCGTGTTGTCCATTTCTTCGAACTCCTCTACTTCTTTTTTACAGTCGACGCCTTCTAGCAATGCTTTAAAATGATCCTTCCATTCTTTTAAATCTATTTTATTGGAAATACCTATTCTTTTCTTTCTTTTTTTATTTATATATTCCCATATTTGATTTTCTCCCTTTAATTGCATTATCTCATTTTCTATACTTTCTTGTAATTCCCTTCTCCTTTCTTCACACACTTTTTTGTACTCCCTTCTTTTCTTCTGGTAGTCTTCTTTGTCTCCTTTGCCCCTTCTCCAGTTCCTCAGTGTTTTCCTGGCTTCTCTTTTCTTTTTTGTACAGTTCGAATTCCACCACTTAAAGCTGCCCAATTTCCATTTTTTTACTTTTACTTCTTCTTTCCGTACTGCATTATTTATTTTTCCTACCATTTCTTCTACCATTTCATTCACCTCTGTCCTATTAAATTTTATTTAGTTTAATTCCATTTGAAACTCTCTCTTTCCTTCCTCTGTCCAGACTCTTCTCTCTCTCTCCACCTCCCCTCCTGATTTCCCCCTCGGTCTCTCATTTTATTTCCCCTATATAGTTCTTTCGTCTCGACATTTGTTAGTACTCTCCTTTCTCACCTCCCTCCATATTCCCGTTCAGAATATTCCATCCTCTTTCCTCCACCATCTCTAATAACACCTTTCCCTCCGTGTTTTTAACTTTGTCTGTTGATCTCCTTACGTCATGCTTTTCTTCTATTCTAAAGTCGCCTCCTTCCTGTCCAATTCTCGCATTGAAATCTCCTCCGATTATCAGTTTCTCCATCTCCCTGTCCTCTATTATCTGGTCTAGCTCTTTTCTCGTCTCCTTCATATCTCTGCTGTACACTGTTATTACTCTCCATTTTTCATTTTGTATCCTGATTCTTCGCTCTTGAATATGTTCCGTTCCTGCGTTCGCTTCCTCCTCTTCTATGCCCTTTCTTACACCAGTGATAATTCCGCCTATCGTTCTCCCTTTTTTCCTCTCTCTAGTGGCATATTTACATTTCCATGAGAATTCTTGTGGCAATTTATCTTTCAAACCTTCCCATTGTTTCTCTTCAATCCACGTTTCTACTAATCCTATTACGTCGAGATCTTTTAAGAAATCCCAAAACTGTTTGTCTTTGCTCAATAAACCTGCTACATTCCAGTAGCCTATTTTAAATGTATCTATTCCTTTCCCAAATCTGTGTACCCCCTCTCCCCGCATATCTGCATACGCAGGCGCGCGGGGAACGGGTGTTGGTACTGCCTTTTGTCGTGCGTTGGTTGTCCTTATAAGCTCTGTGATCATCCAATAATTTAGAGGTTCACAGAACTTTGCCGACTCCAAAAATTTGCTTCCTTGAGTCCACCATCCTCTTTCCAAATAAATGTCTTATCATTGATTTTTACTTTCCTGTATCCAACTTTCACCTTTGCCCCTTGCTCCCTTTCCGCTTTGGCAATATCTTTAATATTTTTTTGTATCTCCCTTTCCTTTTTCGTCAGATCATTGTCAATAAACAGCCTCTTATCTTTCAATGTACTCTTCTTTTGCATTACTGCTCTTTTCTGTTGCCAGCTTTTTAACTTCGCTATCAGTAGCCCTCTTTTCTCTCCCCTTCCTACCCAGTAAGCTTCCTCGATTTCTGCTTCTACCTGTAATTCGTGCCTTAACACATACTCCACCGTATCCTTCGGCGTCTCTTTCCGCGGTAGATCCTCTCCTCTTAGGGTAATATTATTTCTTCTCTCTCTTTTTTCTCTAGCCTCTTCCTTCCTTTCTAGCCCCTCCAGTCTTTCAGTCAGCCTCTCTGCCTGATCCTTCTTGGCCTCCAGTACTTCTATCCTACCTCTCATTTCCTTTCTTTCCTTTTCCCATATCTCATCCCTCCTCTTCCACTCGTCCCTCAGCTCCCTATTATCTTTTCTCAGCTCCTCCAATTCATTCTTAACTGCCATCACTACTTCTACCAATTTGTCTAATTTATCCATTTCTGTCCTGTTCTGTCTTCTGGCAGACCGGCGATACTGCAGTTCCTATAACTGCCTCAGTTTTCTTCGTCGGAGGCGACCTCCCTATTTTCCTCGCTTTTAGGAATTCTTCCTCTATTTCCTTTTCGGCCTTTAACCTCTCCTGCTCCTCCTCGCCCTCCCGTTTCCTCTTGAACGTGTCCAGTATCGAGCCTTCGCTGCCCTTTCTGCTTCTTCCCAGCTGTTCTGCCAACGATGGTCTTCCCCTTCTTCTCGTTTCCTTTTGCACTTCCCCGCCTTCGCCTGCTCGGTTCATTAGAGTCTCTGCTCTTCTTTACCTACTGCTGTCTCCGTTTTGTCTTCTTACTTTTTCCACTCCCGTAGATGTCACTTATCCTTGCCACGTCTCTTACACTTCGTGCACTCGTTTCACACCTTCTCTTCTTCACCTTTTATTTCACCCTTCGACACTTTATTAACTGTCGCTTATACTGTCCACCGGAACCTTGTCTTCTCCCCGCGTTTTTCACCAAACCTCGTTATTTTCTGCGCACTTTTGCCACACTTTTCGTGTATTTTTTTCACCTGTCTGCATACACACGTTCTTCTCTCGCGCACGTCACGTGGTTCTCCGATATTTGGTATGATTTTATCAGAAAAACATAAGGAATCCATTGGCGTCACTTCAATTTCGATACGATAAAGAAAATAATTTCTTAATATGCTGTAATGAATATTCCATCCTCGACTGCGGGGACTCGATCCCAATTCGGTACGTTCGGCCCTGGATTCATACCTTTTTCCGGAGAAAGCCATAAAAATCGAGTGAGGCGCTGCGAAGGGTTCTCCTCGCCACGGGGTGCCAAGCCGCATTTCTTGACGGGCGTACCTCCATAATTACCCTCTATCATTTGTGCAGTGTGTGACCCGACTACCCTCCGTGTAATCGGACTGCGCGAAGTGATGCGCAAGTTCGATCATTATCAATACTCCTGCCCGAGAGGAATACGATTTACTTTAATTATAGTACATCTGTATTTTGTAATAAAGTGTTTCTATCGTCTCCTGAATTCAATAACTGGCATGCAGTCATCTACGCTCCTACAATCCACCGTCAATACACCTTGTGGGGAGACACAGGAAGAAATGAGGTAGCCCATTGTCCAAAAGCATGCGTTGACGTATTCCGTGCGAGAGAAGATGGGCATTGGGGAGGAGGTATTGTTGTGAAGAGGGCCTCTTCAAGGCTGCAGCCGTTTGGCAGGGATGCAAATCCAATTAGTCCTAATACAATCTGCTCCCTATGGTTGAAATTTGGTCTAGTAACTTTCATACCTCCTAACTTAACCAATCGAACTTGCATCCCTCCGAGTGAATGTTATGATGTTTTGAAGCATTAACGGTACGCTTCACGATACCGCAGATGTACCTACCTAAGCAACATTTTTCACCGAAAAGTATTGTCCAGCCTTTGGGCCTACCATCCCCGGCGTAGACCTTCGGCAGGTAGGTATCGGTTTCAACGGGCACTGCCACCCGTGGCGTCAGTAAAACCGACCCCGGTTCTTGCTATTTCAGAGGGTTTCATTCCAGTGAAAATCAGCAATTTTGCAAGCGCAATATTTCAATAACCAGTGGAAATCAAGTGTATACTGTAACGTCCCACGATTTTTCGCGCGTTTCTATTCCAAATTCCATTCGTAAACCTCAAAATCACTCCATCAAACTCTATCAAACTCAACTCCTACCCCATCTCCTCAATCGTCGATCACCTTGATGTTATACCTTAGCGGTCACCAACACAAGATGATCGATACAAACTCCACCTCGCTGATATATCTTAGAGATCCCCATCACGAGATAATCGTTACAAAATCCTCTTCGCCTATTCGTCCTGTGACGTAGCGTCCCAGCGCGAGGAATCACGCGCAAGGGGGTGACCGGGAGTGAGCGAGATGACGCTCACTCCCCACTGCGCCGATAGATCGCGTCGATTTCTCGCTGCTGGGATTTTCCAAGAATCAGGACATAGGCCCTGCCGCGACGGAGGACAGGCAGTTCGAGTGGGGATACGGATCCCCCCTCCTAGACGCCTGCCTGGATGTTGCCCGGTGCAGACGTACTAGCGAGAAATCTCCGAGTAACCGCAATCAGCTGATCGACCGCCATCCCGATTCCTCCTACCGTACCGAACAGAGACGCCTGGAAGTTGCCCGGTCTCTTTCTCTCCTACCGTACCGAACAGAGACGCCCGGCCGCTGCCCGGTCTCTTTCTCTCCTACCGCACCGAACAGAGACGCCTGGACGTTGCCCGGTCTCTTTCTCTCCTACCGCACCGAACAGAGACGCCAGGACGTTGCCCGGTCTCTTTCTCTCCTACCGTACCGAACAGAGACGCCCGGCCGCTGCCCGGTCTCTGTCCCGCTACCGCCAACGATAGAGACGACGGGTGTTGCCCGGTCTCCAAATCGTGCGAAACACGACGCTGCGTCGCCCTCGGCTGCAACGCCAAGCACATGTAAATAGTGTATATATTACTACCTAAGGTGTACATAATAAAGCAAGGAAGCCAGTAAAATATAACCGCGAGGATTTTAAATCGAACCTGGCCAGCCGATCGAGCTATCCCATCAAATCCTCGGAGTGACGTACGTCACAGTCCTACAAGGCACGAATCATTCCCTCTAAAACGAATTCAAACAAATCCTTCGTTACAAATCCCTCTTAAATTGAGACCAAGTCTCAATCCCCTCTTTACGACTCATGAAGTCCAAGCCACTCTAACCCCTTTCCTATTAAACACCCAAAAATCCATTCGATGAGTTGAGTATCTCCTTTCACAGTCATAAATCCCCAAAAATCTATCTGCGACACATATTTGGCGTACGTGACATAAATATATCTATTAATAGCCATACCTTTTATAAAAACCCCGGAAGTCCTACTGCGTCTTATTCCGAAATGTGTCAAGGCCGCTACCGCGCGTACCCCCGCAATACTCCTGTAAGGATATATACTCATATCGCGGACATTTTAATTAATGCATCAAAAAGAATCCCATTTAAAAACATTGTCGTAAATAAATTAATAGCTTTACAAAATTAATGATATAAAAAAATTGCGCCACTTATAACAATGGCTATGTATACAAAGAAAAAAATGTATTAAATAATATTAAGCAGATTTATTTTTATACAAATAAATATTTCAATACGAATAAATATTTTATTCAAAATACTTGGCGCTGCGCCCCGAACTGGTGTTGCTAAACTGAATAAATATGTATAAATTGCATTAAATCTTTTTCTTTCTTTCTTGGGCGTGCGTTCGTGCATGTGCGTATGTGTGCGTGTGCATATGCTACGTATGATATTAGAATTAAATATATGTAGAATAAATTTGCTGCGTTTCTAATATGTGTATGTATATGTTTATGTATTTTAGATTGTAAGGGAGTTATTGTAAATTACTAATACTAAGACAATTAACATTTCTTTCGGTTTCGCAGCGCCAAGTATTTTGAATAAAATATTTATTCGTATTGAAATATTTATTTGTATAAAAATAAATCTGCTTAATATTATTTAATACATTTTTTTCTTTGTATACATAGCCATTGTTATAAGTGGCGCAATTTTTTTATATCATTAATTTTGTAAAGCTATTAATTTATTTACGACAATGTTTTTAAATGGGATTCTTTTTGATGCATTAATTAAAATGTCCGCGATATGAGTAATGGAATGTATGAACACAGCATTTTAGCTGTGTATATGAAGTTGTGTCATCTTAAGCGCAGTTGGAAAGCTCCGTTATGTACTTGCAGCTCATTTTGATTTCACATATTTTTTTATATTTATTTGATTTCATGTACTTGGCGTAATTTTTTTACTTTTTTGAAGTTTTTTATGAGGATCTCACTTCTTTTTACAAAGATTATTTGCATCGGGAATGACTTGAGATAATTTTTAATATTATAACTTACAAATTATCACGGGACAGAATTAAGGGTAAATTCTGTCACAGCATCATTTTACGCTTCGATTACACTAGTTTACAAAATCCGAAAAATTATTTTTGATCCAGGGTCCACTATGAAATTCTTATGTAAGGTGATCCCCTGAACTAAAAAATCGACATGAGACAAAATCCTATGGATACGTTTTTGAGATATTGTCCGATGAATATTTTGGTAATTTTTTAAGAAGACAACCCGACGTTCTAGGCCATATCTCGCGTTAGAGTTGACCGATTTGATCGCGATGAATCTTAAATTAAAGATAATTAAGTTGCATACAATTCATTTCTACAGTGTTTTGCAATCGGATCAATAGTTTAGACGAAATCGAACGCTTTTTTAAGAAAAATGTAATGTTTTGTGGGCGAAATTGAAATCGAAAATTCACTACATAGCCTGAAAGACAGAAATTGTCACGTGGCGTCCAGTTTCTTATTTTTTACGTAGAGCGCGCACTTTTACGAAGAAAACAAGCCCAACTTGATCAAAATCCATGCACAAACAATAAAGTTATGGGCGATAGAGTCGGAGTGCCTATTTTCAACTTTTTTCGTATTTCCTCGTTTCTTCCCGTTTCTTGGCGAAACCAAATTTAAATGTTTTTTATTTCATTTTTGAAAATAAATTCTATCTCTTTCTGTTTCTTTTCCCCGCATTGACATCAGTTCCTTTTACAAGGATCAGTTTCTTTTCAAGGACATGTTAACACCTATATTCAGAGAATAAAGACGTAAAAAGCATGTTACAGCAAGAGATCGATACGAATGAAATTATTACAAACAGCACTACATACCGATTTTCTTATAGTTCTCGAGCAAATCATTGATGATTTTCACAAAGTCTGGACTTTTATTGTTGCCAAAAAAGCCAGCGTCGACCAATTGTAACAAATTGAATGCGGCATCTTCATTTCGCGATAAATGTAATTCAAATTGCTCACTTTTTGATCTGCGGTTCATCGAAAACGCCTTCCTTGATCTTGGCGTCGGAATGTGTCGGGAAAATGGTCTTCAAATATATGAATGCATCACCTGTTTTTAAGAATTTCATTCGTATCGATCTTTTGCTGTAATATGCTTTTTACTTATTTATTCTCTCAATATAGGTGTTAACAAGTCCTTAAAGATCCATTACCTCCACCCGCCTTTGGATTTCTTCCCAACAAATCTTGGTGTAGTAATCGATGAACATAGCGAGCGACTTCATCAGCAGATGAAAAACATTGAGAGACCCTACCAAGGATTCTGGGATGAATCAATGATGGGTGACTACGACTGGTTCCTTGTAAGAGAAACTGATCTTAATGCGGGCAAAAGAAACAGAAAGAGATAGAATTTATTTTCAAAAAATGAAATAAAATACATTTAAATTTAAATGTATTTTATTTCATTTTATATATATATATATATATATATATATATATGTATGTGTAAACTATAAATAAACTTCGAATAATTGGGATTGATGGAATTGGTTTATTTAAATTTGAATTTTCAGATATAAAGCAAGCACATACAAAAAGGAAACAGAGGATCGAAGCTGAACACACTGATTTATTAATTAATATAATAATAATAATTTTAAGGTTAAAAATACGGCTATTTTTCTAAAAATTTCTAATAATATCTCAAAAACGTATCCATAGGATTTTATCTCATATCGATTTTTGCGTTTAGGGGACTATCTTATATAAGAATTTCATAGCGGAGTTTACAGAAATGACTGTAAACTTATAGTGTTATCTATATATATATACATAAAATCCTCAGTTTATTTACAAATAAAAAACAGTTTGATGATATTCACACATGGCGCAATTGAAATTTCGGCAACTTACCTTGTTTTTGAGACTGCATTTTGATTGCAATTCAATGGTACAACGATACATACTTGTAAAAACACGTTTATAACTTGGTTATAACTTGACGGTAAACTGTCAAAATTTGGAGGAGATTGCATAGTGAAGATATCGATTGACGAACAAAACATGAGTTAGTTTTTGTTGACTGAAGGTGTGCGTGTAACGCGTATGTATCAGGAGTCGACGAACGAAGCATATGTTATTTTCATTTTGGCTGAAGGTGTGCATGTGACGCGTGTATACGTATTATGTGGACGAAAATTTGGCTTGGAGAAGAAAAATCTAAAATCTACCGGTTTCGACTGATCCATGAGACGATATTATGATATCTCTGTCATGCGTGGACCGATTTTATTGAAATTGGTCTTGTTCGAAAGCCGATATGCGGTTTACATAAGACAAATTCCTTTAAATTTACAAAATTTTGATGGCGTGATGAGATATTAATGTATAAATGTCAGAATATAGGTTAGAATGGCTCCGTGACGAGTAAAGGTACACGGTAGCGACATCGACATACATATATACAGGGTGTTTTTCATGTACTTGGCGTCGAGACGCTACCGCGTCTCTAGATAAATATGAGGTCCTGAGAGGCCTCGACCTCTTTCATCGCTGCTCTTTTGTCGAGTTATTATTCAAAAGTGTTAAACCGGTGTAAAAGATTAAAATCAGTGCTACGACAACTACCGTAAGCCATTATAATTACTATTATTAAGGAATATCACCCTCATTCATATTTCTCTGCATAAATAACGCTTGTTGCATTTCATATATTATACTATTCTCATATTACCTTATATTAATAACGTTTATCGCATTTTAAAGCTTATTGCTGTTCATTTATTATTTTGTAATACCAACATTTCTATTATTTTGCATTATCACTTTAATGCTTATTTTGTTTATATTTGTTTATAATCGCTTATTACTTATATCATTTTCTTGTGCTAACGCTTATTGCATTTCATATATCATCATCGATTTATTCTCATGTATTTTATGTTCATATTCTCATATTGCTAATAACAACCATTTATATAAATGTTATCTGTTAATGCTAATAATCCCAAGCATTATTATTACCAAACGTTTAGATGAAGTTAATAAACGTATTCGTTTTCTATCACGTTTCGAATTATTGTGTATCCTCGAGTCATAAACAGTCCGAACGAAACCAAGCTGTCGCAACAGCTGATTCGCGCTCGTGAACGCGAGAACGGTTCTAGTGTTTACCAACATATTATTGCATGAGCCGTGCAATCCACGAAAATACTAAACGTGGTTTCTTATATATTGTTGCGAACACCCTATAGAGGATCCATGGCCGATGGTGTTCGCGACCGAGACAAGAGACAGCGAGAAGAAGGCGATCGGATCGATCGCCTGACCAGCTGTCACTTGAGAGTCAGCCGCCATGACCAGCAGACCTATTGACATTTCCTGATATCTCTGTAATATTTCCGTCTGTACCTGGCCTGTGGCTTATATTAAACGTTATGGCAAACACCCGCCGTAACATTGGTGTCAGAAGTGGGATACGTAGTCACGGATCCCGAAGAAACGAAAAGAGCTGTCGCGTGCGATACGCGAGGAGCCGTTGCGCACGAGACGCAAGGAGCTGTTGCGTGCGATTCACCCTGCAGCTGGACAACGAGGGACAGCCACAGGAGCGGCAGCGACGACGCCCGAGGCCGCCGACATCGAGGGAGGGACCCAGGAACAGCGGCAGCGACGGCGCTCGTGGCCCGTCGACGTCGGAACGACTTCGAGGTTTCATCGAGGGAGCTCGAAAGAAGGGGAACCAGGACGACAATTGCTGGGTCGGCTCTGGAAGCTGGGAAAGCCGACCTACGAAAAGGAATCTGCATGAATTCCGATGGAGAGAGAACGGTTGTCTGCAAGGAAGGCGAGGGTCGTCGAATGCCATCCAGAAACGACGTGCAGCAATGCAATTCGGGGAATTGCCATCAAAAGGTCACGTGAGGACGCTGTAGAGAGAGCGTCGGAGTATTGGTGGTGGAGGTGCAGTTCCGGCGGAGACGCAGGGGCGTCCGGGAGTGCACGGACCACACCATAAGTGGGTGCACGGCTCTGGGTGGCGGCCAGGGATCCATGAAGGTGTGTGGCTGGCGAGCGGCGCCCCCAGGAGCGTGGCACCACGAAGCAACGTGGAGGCGCACGGAGGGCGCGAAGTTGTGTTCGAGGACGAACACCGTCGCAGGATCGCCAGAAGAGGTGATCGCTGTGAGTGGTGCTAGTGTGTGGAAAAAGTGCATCTTGGGAGCGGCGTTCCGGAAGAAACACAACAGGATTTGCAGAGAGGGTACTGGCCGAACGATGGACAAAGAGGACCGAGAGAAGACAACGTTTCAGTTAGGACAGGACTCTGGCAGTTCAAGAACACCAGCGGGATTGGGATGAGTGGATATGGCCAGGAACTTCGTTTACCCCTGCGGTTATGGAGAGGGCTGCCTCCGGAAGTGGAAGAAGAAGAGGATATCGAACGAGGCTACTCTGAAGATGAAGTCCAAGATGAAGTCCTGGTACGACAGTCGTGTTCACGCAGTGGAATTCCAGCCGGGAGAGCAGGTGTGGCTGTTCCAGCCAAGAAGAGTTAAAGGAAGGTGCCCAAAGCTTCAAGCGGATTGGAAAGGGCCGTACACGATCACGGACAGGATCAACGACGTCATATACTGGATCCAACGTTCACCCCGAAAGAAGTGCAAGGTGGTCCACGTGCGCCGCCTTGCGAAGTACGAAGGAAGATTCCAGGAGTAATGAAGACGTCAAGATTACACCGCTGTGCGGGGACGTTCGAAACGGATCTACGGAGTTCGTTCGAGGGCTAAGGTTTCGGGCGTAGGGGGGTACGCCCTGGGAACACTGCCCGCGCAAATCTCCCGGTCCAAGTACCCGGTCGCCGCGTCAGACGACCCAAGTCACGTCCCCTCTACGGTGCTCCTGGCGGGTTGCTCGGTGCAGGGGGAAATGGCCGGAGAGACGCCGTGTGCTTTTCCCTTTCGCTATGGACTTCGGGTTCCCGTTGGAGACGGACCAGCTGGAGGACCCGAGTATCCAGGAGGAGAGAAATACCCGAGCATCCAGGAGGAAAGAAAACCAGGGAAAGAAGAGGATTAGTTTTAAGCTAACCCGATGGACCGGGTTACCTTCGTGGCCCGGCCCCGTTTCTTTCTGTTTGTTTCAGGTTCACGAAACCCCACAACGAGGGACAAGGTGTCAGGGGACCGCCACCGCGGCCTGGATGCGCGCTCCCGGGTTCCCCAACTGTGCCATAATAGCGTGGCAGTCCGCAGCGGGGTGCGGACATACGTGAAAGCGCCCCGCTAGCCCCTGGAGGGCCCCTACGTGCCCTCGGCACGGCCGGGATGGAGGTTCTCGTGGGGGTCCCAGGAAGGAATAGGAGGATGGGTGGACAGCAGAAGGGAAATGGCATTCTCAACCACCAGGCGGACAAGCGGTACTTGGATCGGCTGGAGGGAATGTCGCGAAGACGGGAGTGCTGCCGGGACGCACAGGTCGGTCCCCTGGGTCAGCACCGGAGGCCACGAAGAGGAATGGGGCCATCATGATGCCAAGGCTTGTGGACGAGTGGAGGCAGCAGGGCTGGCGAGTTTGGGGACTGGACTGGGAGCTGGGTCGCTTGCATGCTCGTGACTAGCCGCGATCCTCTGCTTACGTACTCGGCCTTCCTTTCTGGTTTCCCGACTCGTACGGCTCCAACAAACCGATTACACCTAATCGGATATTAATGTGTTTAACGTTTCTTCAAGGATCATTGGACCAAGAAGGAGACCCAGCGTACAGGCCATAAACCGGGGAGACGACACCGAGACGGCCCGACCCCAACATCAGGAGTTCCCGATGATCGTGCCGAGAATCCAGCGGAGCGACATCGAGCCGGCGAGAGGACTACACCACCATGAGAAGGAATCAAGAAGGAAGATAGAAGAAAAGCTGCTGTTCCGACGCCCCAGCTGGACCGAAGAGATCCCGACAGCTGTACCACAGAACTCCCCCGCCTGGCTCTGCCCAAGAAGAAGATGCGCCGTCGAAGAAGAGGAAGTCCATACAAGAGAAAAGTGCCCAAGTCCGAAGACGCAAGTGGAGGGCAGGGACGCGGGAGTCTCGCACCCACGCCTTGCTCAGGGTTTTTGGAGTGGTTTTTCCCTGGGCGTGAAGGCGAATGCCGAGGCGACGGACGGAAGGGGCCACACAGCGTCCTTTCCACCCTTCCGGACCAGGGTGCGGCTGCCGGCCACGAAGAAGCTGCGGCGGTCGGGACGCCCGCTCCTCGAGAGGGGGGAGCAGTGTTGCGAACACCCTATAGAGGATCCATGGCCGATGGTGTTCGCGACCGAGACAAGAGACAGCGAGAAGAAGGCGATCGGATCGATTGCCTGACCAGCTGTCAGTTGAGAGTCAGCCGCCATGACCAGCAGATCTATTGACATTTCCTGATATCTCTGTAATATTTCCGTCTGTACCTGGCCTGTGGCTTATATTAAACGTTATGGCAAACACCCGCCGTAACAATATCCAACCCTCAGAGTGACGGATTACAGATTCGCGCCTGAATTCCATCCAAACCTCGGAGTGATGGATTATAGATTCGCGCCTGAATTCCATCCAAACCTCAGAGTGACGGATTATAGATTCGTGCCTGGTCTTCCCTCAAAACCCTCAGCGTGACGGATTTAATATTCGCGCCTGATTCCTCCAAACCTTCAGTGTGCAGGATTACAGATTCGCGCCTGAAATTTCCCTCACATGTCATTGTCCCCAAAAGACCCCCACCCGGGACGTGACAATACAATAAAACTTATTGCATTTGTCTTGGAACTCACTATAAACTCAGGTGTTCAGAAAACATAGTCCTATTTATAAAACGAAACTTGACCATCGTATTTTTTAAATTAACAATCGAAGAAGAAAATTCGTTCGAGCTAATTTGGTAGCCCCATCGAACCATAAATTTACATATTTTTTTTTCAAATTTTTATCTCCAATAGTTTAGGAGATATCGGACTGTCCAGTCTTAGACGGGACACCCTGTATAATGGTTACAATCAATGAAATACGTATTTGTTTAAACTGTGATTAACAAGTACATAGAGAGGTTTCAACATTAGCAGATTTTGAGTGTTTCCGGTTACATATTTTCAAACAAACACCTACCCATTCCCACATGATCGGTACAAATGTACTTTTTGTTGAATTACATCTTCTTTCTACACATATGTATGACCCATTCATACATATTTGGAAGTCGATATGATAGAAATTCTTAACGGCCTATTGCACTGGGTTCAAAGTGCTTTAACACCAAAACTTGAAGTCTTAAAGGTCTAGCACAGGCATGGAACTAAAGTGAACGCAGCGGCCGTTTTTCGGAGGCAACGCCTCCTTTCTCCCGCCGCGGGTCTTAGCCCCGCGGCGGGCCTAGGAACTTCGAGCGCCTTAGACCCGTACCATAAATAGGCGACACCCGTATCAATAGATTTCCGCATCACCCATAGGGGTACTATTATCGATGCGTTCTTTTTTTGTCAGTGGTATCCCCTGTAGGCCTATTCCACAGTGTCACGCGATAAAAATGGATAGGAAAAACGCGTTTTACTATCAAAATTTTAAATTCGTTTGGGAAAACTTAATTTTCGCGTACGTTTAGACGTGCTGGGCATATTTAAAATATCAACTTTAATACGTACAACGTCGACCAGCCTCCCCGTTGATATTTTAGATATGCCCAGCACGTCTAAACGTGCGCGAAAATTAAGTTTTCCCAAACGTATTTAAAATTTTGATAGTAAAACGCGTTTTTCCTATCCATTTTTATCGCGTGACACAGTGGAATAGGCCTACAGGGGATACCACTGACAAAAAAAGAACGCATCGATAATAGTACCCCCATGGGTGATGCGGAAATCTATTGATACGGGTGTCGCCCCAATGCGCCACGCGCGGTTCATATAGTACGGGTCTGAGGCACTCGAAGCTCCTAGGCCCGCCGCAGGGGCCAAGACGCGCGGCGGGAGAAAGGAGGCGTTGCCTCCGAAAAACGGCCGCTGCGTTCACTTTAATTCCATGCCTGGTCTAGCACATATAAATTCTTGTTCAGTAGACAAAAATCTAAAACGATTACAACATATCATAAGTTGAGCCAATTTGACTGAAATCTTTTTGCTCGATAAAACATGCCGTGTTCTATTTGAACTAACGTTATGTACGTTATATCAAACTTGTTCGCAAATAAGAACTTTGTGCTTGAGACAGTGGTGTTCTTTGAAGCATGTTCAGCAGGTATATTTTTATGAATAAAGTGAGAGTATATAAAGTGGATAAAATTGTAATGTTTGGTTGTTTATTTCAGAATCGCGTTTTATTACGTTGTAATATATGAAATTATTGAAATATTGTTTTCGATTAAATCAGCATGTCCAGAAGATGCCTCCCAGATGCCCGCGGGCAAATGGTGACACACGACTCACGAGCAGTGGATGAAGAGAGGGAAGACCTCGAGTAGTGGGAGCTCAATGCGTGTAACTGTTAAAACATTGAAAGGGGCTACATTGCTGTGCCTCTAGTAGAACCCTGCAATGGGCGGGTTTGATCCGCTCGTCACCCGACCAGTAGTAAGGCTAAGCGGGTTCTAAGCCATGGGGCAGTGAGCGGAGCGCGGCAATAGGAGAAATTAGGGCGCGCGGGGGAGCACGGCGGAGGGAACTCTGGGCGCGGGGGAGCGGGGTGTGGATGACTGCTTGCACGCGCATGAACCGCGGAGTGGGGGAAGCCATAATCGTGGAGGGGATCAGTCATGATCGAGCCGCCGCGGAGACCTCTCTAGACCTGGCTCACCCCAGGAAATTTTTCAGAGGGAAGGACTGACCCCTGAAAATCTTATTCAGGCCTTGGCCCACCCCGAAAATTTTTTCAGACCTAACCGAGGGAGGAGATGGCCCCACAAATCTTTTTCCAAACCAATATGCGACAAAAAATCCCCCCCCCCCCCCCACAGCGCAGAGAAATAATAATTTTTAATCAACAATCTAGCGAACCATTGTAGCAAACAGACATACTTCTTACCGAGCCAATATGTAGCAAGCATTCTAAAGCTAACAATATTTCAAAGCGTTCCGCTTTAGCGTCGCAGCATATCTCGCGATTACGCATACCATACCACTTTGAACGTGTATCAAACGTGTATCGAACCACATTGATCACATATGGAACATCTATCAAACGTCTATCGAATGTGTATCAAACCACATTGATCATGTATTGAACATCTATCAAACATCTATCGAGCCACATTGATCATGTATTGAACATCTATCAAACGTGTATCCAACGTAGATCATACCACTCTGAACGTGTATGGTACCACATCGATCACGTATAGAACCACTTCTATATAATAATTGTAACTATCATCGTAATCTAGCGTACATCACGCGCAGGAGGTTAGGTTGGGGAGGATGAGGAAAAACATTTTTTTATATGTGTAAAAGAAATACGGTAGAAGTCAGGTAAAATTAACGTATTCCTTTTAGAACTCATTTTGAACTAGATACGTATTGTGCATGTCTGTAGAACAAGACGGCGGACTGACACAGCTGATAAGAGAAAAAAGCCACGTGTATTGTAAAATCTAATTGAATAGGATTGTCTAAATAGATTGTCACTCTCTTACATAAATCTTGGTGGAATAATAGCTTTTAATGTCGTTTCTTGTGCTTACAGGTAAGCGTGTACAGTAGGTTAAGTAAGTAAACTTTGTAAATAATTGTAAATAATAAATATCTTGTGTTTACAGTGAATTAAGGGAAAAAAGGTAAACTCATTATAAAACGACATTTTGTCAGCTATTTGGAAGCAACAATGGAAAAACTATGTTTTAATTTTACGATAAAAGCAAAACCAGACGACTCCAAAACAAGTATAGATGCCTGTTCGCGAAAGTCACGAGTGAGCACGCTGGTAGAAAGTTAGGTTAGGACGGTGAGAAAGGCGTAAAGGAAATTCACTGTATTAAAACGTTATGGTCCGTTTATTAAAACACCGCGAGATGTTAATGCGCGGCGGTTGGTGATCTAAGAGCGTTGAGCCCTCGTACAACAATACAATTCTTTCGCGATACAAATTGAACAATGCGCGATCGCGAAGATTGCCACTGAGCCACCACAAATCACTTTACACAATGTATTTGAAACCGTGAGCAAAAGGGTTCAATGAGCACAAAGATTTGAGCCTTTGTGAATAGTGCACAACGTTAAAGTTCAAGAATTGTCAAACACGTCTTTACTCTACTCGCTGTGAACAAAGAATGAATAAGTAGCGTCGCTTTTTGAAAAGCCCAAAAAGCAACGGCTATGAGGTGGAGGCTCATTCGCTGATCAAACGGTGAAGACGAGCGTCGGTTGGCTAATCGAACGGACGAGGCCAGTGTCGATTGGCTGTTCGAGCGGACGTGGCGAGCGTTGATTGGCTCACCGCCTGACGGTGAGTATCGATCTGAAATCGATCGTCGATCAGCCGCGCGCCTGGCGCCCAGGAGGTGCTGCGCCGCGCGTAAATGCGGCGGCTTTGGGAACTACTGCATTCCCAAACATTCTCCCGCCATCAACAGCTGAAGAGGATGTTGTCAATCTGAAACAGGCAAAACAGCCAATTTCGCAATTGGCCTGATTAAAGTTGTCGTGGCGGTCCTGAGAGTAACCACCCTGGTGAGTCCATCCTTTCCTGGGTGAAGTGTGATGACACGAGCAAGCGGCCATTTGCTCGGTGGAAATCGCTCATTTGTGATGAGCACCAGAGATCCGACCTTGATCTCGTTTGATGGATGATGCCACTTGGAGATGGACAGCTGACGTTGCAGATAGTGGGATGACCATTGAGTCCAGAAGCGTTGAGTCCTTTGTTGAATAAGTCGCCATCTTGCTGAAAGTGATATTGTTGAATGTTCGACAGATGGCTCCGGTAAAGTTGAAAGTGGTTGGCCAATAAGAAAATGGGCCTGTGTGAGGGAAGAGATGTCATCAGGGTCATCACTAAACGGCTCAAGCGGTCGCGAATTGAGCATGGCTTCTACTTGACTAAGAAGTGTGCTGAATTCCTCGTAAGTGAGTACAGTCTCACTTACTGTCCGCCGTAGGTGGTGTTTAATTGATTTCACGACCGATTCCCACTTGCCTCCCATGTGCGGTGCTGCTGGAGGGTTGAAGCACCAGCCAGTGTTGTCATTGACAAACAGCTGACTGAGCTGGTGATGATCTTGTGAGCCCTGAGTGAACATCTTCTTCAAGATGGTATCCGCTCCGATGAAGTTGGTTCCACAGTCTGAATAGAGCGTATGTGGAATGCCCCTTCTTGAAGTGAATCTTCTGTACGTAGCGATGAAGCCGTCTGTAGAGTAGTCCGTGACGACCTCCAGATGAACCGCTGATGTTGTGAAGCATACAAAGACACAAATCCAGCCCTTCTGTGTCTTCGCACCTCGTCCCCTCCACGTCTTGAGAATAATTGGACCCGCGTAGTCGACGCCAGTGTGCGTGAATGGGCGTGAGGGTGCAACTCTCGAAAGAGGTAGTTGGCCCATCAGTTGATGGGCACGGATCCCCCTTTGTCGAGCGCACACAACACACCGCAGGATGTGAGACTTCACTGGTGCTCTCCCTCCGATGATCCAATAACTGTGTCTGATGTGAGCGAGGGTGAGCTGGGTCCCTCCATGCAACGTTAGCCGATGGGCATGGTCTATAACCAAATTAGACAGGCGTGAATGGCGAGGTAAGATTGCTGGATGCTTACTTTCATAACCCAGATGTGAGTTTTTAAGTCTTCCTCCAACTCGAATGACTCCTTGTTCATCGATGAAGGCTGTGAGTCGATTGAAGGCGTGGGATGATGGCAACGTTGAATTCGAGCTGAGAGCCTTGAGCTCACTGGGGAAGTAGATTGCTTGTGTTGCCTTCACCCAGAAGATCCTGGCCCACTCCAGGTCGCTTGGTGACAATGTGATGCCGGGTGACGAAAGTGGTGATTTCCTCAATCTTGAAACAAATCTGTAACAAATTGATGTGATTCGGATTAATTTGTTGATAGAGGAGTATTTGTAGATGAGGTCCCAGTGATATTCCACTTGAAGGATGTTGAGTAGGTGGGAAATTCCTGGACGAGCTTCCTGTGCACTGGATTCGTCCTTGAGGGTTAGTTGTGATGGCCATGATGTTCTAGGTTGTGTGATCCATGATGGTCCCGTCCACCATAGATGATGATGTTCAAGCTGCGCTGTTGTTAAGCCTCGTGATGCGCAGTCAGCAGGATTTGAACTTCCAGGAACATGCCTCCAATGTGCCTCTTGGGTGAGCTCTTGAATCTGGGAGACACGATTCCTCACATAATCCTTCCAACGTGATGCGTGAGATTTGATCCATGTTAGTGTCACTTGAGAATCCGTCCACAGATGAATTGTAGCAATGTTGAATTGAAGAGTAGCTTGAACATATTTCATGAGCTTAGCAAGCATCAATGCAGCAGTAAGCTCAAGTCTTGGAATTGTGAGCTTCTTGAGGGGTGCTACCTTTGTCTTGGAGCACACTAGTGTCGACACTTTGTGATTAGTGGACGGTGATGTCACGGTAAGATAAATCACCGCTGCCATGGCGAGTTGTGAGGCATCAGAGAATCCATGCAGTTCCACTGTTGAATTGCTGAGGGTGTTGAACCACCTTGGAGTTGAGAGCCTGGCCAGGCCTTGAAGATCTTCTCTGATGGTGAGCCAATTGGATGTGACTTGGGATGGCAGTGGATCATCCCAACTGATCTTGTGCAGCCATAACTCTTGTAACAGAGTTTTTGCTCGAATTATGACTGGTGATAGAAAGCCTAGTGGATCAAATATTTGTGCTACTTCTGAAAGCATGAGGCGTTTGGTGAATCTTGAACTCGAGCTTGATTTTGCTGAGAATGAAAAGTTATCATCATTAACATTCCATTGTAATCCGAGAATCTTGGTATTGCAGTCGTCTAGTGATATAATCGAGTTTTGAGCTCGCATGTTGATAGAAATTGATTCAAGCAACGGAGGGAAGGTAGAATGCCATTTGGCAAGTGGAAAGCCTCCCGCGTTGCACAGGTCTGTTAATTGTTGAGCTATCGTGATAAGCGTCTCACCTGTGTCAGCCCCGCCAAATATATCATCAACGTATCTGGCGTGGGTGATGGATGGAACTGCCAGAGGGAAACGGTGGCCTTCATCTTTGGCCAATTGCAGCAATGCCCTGACAGCGAGGAATGGAGCAGCCTTGGTTCCATATGTGACCGTGGTGAGCTTGTAGGGCACCTCCTTTTGGTCTTCATCAATCCACAGCACCCTTTGTAGATCTTGATCGTCTTCGTGCACCTTGACTTGTCGATACATCTTTGTCACATCCGTAGCAAAGATGTACTTGTGTTGGCGAATCCACAACAGCACGTCAGTGATGTTGAGCAGGAGATTTGCACCGGTGTGCATGATGTCGTTGATCGAGTGTCCAGATGAAGTTGGACTTGATCCATTGAAGACGACTCTCAACCTCGTTGATTTGCTGTCTGGCTTGAGTACTCCGTGATGTGGAAGATAAAAGATCGAATGAGTATTAGGAGAAATGGATGGTGCTCTTACCATGTGTTGAAGCTCCTCGTATTCTCTCATGAATCCATGGTAGAGTCCCTGATATTCGCTGTCCTTGTTGAGCTTGTTGATCGTGCGCTTCAAGCAGGCGTGGGCTGTCTGATACGAATTGCCCAGCAAACTTGGTGATGATTTAAGCGGGATACGCACAATGTATCTACCTGTAGAATCACGAGTGTGTGTCGCTTGGAAGTGATCCTCACATTCTTGTTCTTCAGGAGTGAGTTGCGCAGGCGCGTCCTCAGGAAGCTCCTCTTGAATCCAAAACTTGGTCAATAATTCTTGAAGCACAGTATCCTTGTGTTGCACTACAGCAGAGTGATGCACGGTGTTTAGTTGCGTTGATCCAATGTTGACTGGTCCAAGAATGAGCCACCCAAAGATTGACAGCTGAGCGATTGGCATTGACGGGTCACCTTTCTTGATGTTGGGCTTGATGATTCGGCCATACGTGTCTGCTCCAATTATGATGTCAATGGGCCTGGATGTTAGAAAATCAGGATCTGCCAATTTAAGACCGCTAAGCTGTGGCCACTCTTGCTTCGGGGCTTCCACTGATGGCAAATTTGAGGTTAACGCCCTGAGTATGTGAGCTTGTATGCGTACAGTTGCAAGGCTGTAGTTTGAACGGAGCGTGATGAATACAACTCCTCTGGTTTGGGTGGCCTTGTGGCTTCCAATGCCAAAAATTGTAACAGCTGACTGGGTGCGTTGGAGCTTGAGTTGAGTGACTAGCTCCTCCCTGATGAAGGTTAACTCCGAGCCTGAGTCAATCAGTAATCGAACTGGAACGGGCGACACCGGCGAAATCAGCTGAGCGGTGGCTGTGGCTAGCAGCGTGATGAATGATGTCGCGGAGCGGGCTGCTGATGGGTGTGCTGCATGAAGGCCTGTTGAGCTGGTGTTTTGAAGTGTTGAGCTGGTTTTTTGAAGTGTTGAGCTGGTGTGGGGTGCGACGACTGCACCGACTCCTCGATAGACTTGCTCGTCCGTGGTTGAGTCTTGCGCCTTGGGAGCGGCTTGCGCTGGTTGCGGTGCACTAGCCTGTGCCTGCGGAAGATGCAACATCGTGTGGTGAGCAGCACCACAAGTCTTGCATTTTTGAGCAGACTTGCAATCTTCCGTGCGATGTCTGCCACAACAGTTGCGGCAGAGCTTGTTGCGCGTGATGACCTTTCACCTTTCTGGCACAGACAACGCACTAAACTGAGCACAGGTCACTATATAGTGATCGGCCTTGCAGTGACCACAGGGGTACGCGTAGGGTGACGGCTGCGATGATCCCGATGCCTTGAGTTGCGTGGCGTGAGCTGTGCCTCGCTGAGCAGGTGCGCGTGCTGAGCTGGTGGCGCCCGTTGTGCTCTTCTTTGTCGCCTTGAGCTGGTCGGCGGCCTCCATTCTTTCCAAGGCTGTTGCCTTGTCCGTGATGAACTTCGCCAGCTCCTTGTACCTCGGATATTCGGAGGATGAGCCCACCGACATCTCCCACGCCTCACGCGTAACCTTGTCGAGGCAGTTGGTAGCCTGATGGACGAGGAGGCAGTTATACATGTCCTCGGCAGCTCCCAAGGCGTCAATAGACTTCTGGACTTCATGTATAGCTGCCACGAGGCCGTTGAGCGTTGAGGCACTGCGGGTGGACACTGGCGAGAGGTTGAGCAGCTTTACAAGTTGTTCCTCGATGAGCACGCGCTTGTTGCTGTATTTTTTGTTTAAAAATTCCCAGCAAGTTTGAAAGAAGGAGCCGGTAACGGGGTGAGCATTTACATGCCTCGACGGTTCTCCTCGGAGGCTTGAGCGAAGATAATGCAGCTTATCTATCTCTGCGAGCTGGGTGTCCTTGATTATGAGGGACGTGAACAATTCACTGAATCCAGGCCATTCAGTGTAGATCCCTGAGAAGGTTGGGAGAGTTATCTCCGGCAACTTCCCTGCGCAAGCCCCTGCGTTTGAGTTGGATGGCCTGGAGGCGATGATGGCCTCTACATCTTCTCGCAGGCGGTTGAGCCTCCTCTTCGTGTCCCACACCAGCTGTGTTTCTTCGGCTGCCACCTCCTCTTGAAAATACTCGTGTTCCAGGCACCGTGCTGGCCACGCCGACTCGAGATACTCGTGCTCATCGCAGAATCTCCCATGAATCTCCTCCACTTGGTCCTTGAGCAGCTTTAGCTCATCAAGAGAGGTGGTGTGAGTGTGTGTGGGGAGTTGGGTTCTCAGTGCTTTGATGGATTTAACTCTGCCCACCTGAGTTTTTATTTTCAAGATGAGCTGCGTGGGTAGGCCTACTGGCGATGAGCTCCTTGAGGCTGGCTTCTCTTCTGAGCTTGAGCTCTCCTTAGGGACGACGAGAGTGGCCGGCTTCGTCTCCCTCTGCGACTCGGCGGTGATCTTGGTTGGTTCCTGGCTTGCCATTTTGAGCACTGGTGAGCTTGAGCACTTGATCACTTCACTATTTCACTTTGCCTTTCACCGTCCGATCCGGCTCGAAGGACCAAAAATGTTCGCGAAAGTCACGAGTGAGCACGCTGGTAGAAAGTTAGGTTAGGACGGTGAGAAAGGCGTAAAGGAAATTCACTGTATTAAAACGTTATGGTCCGTTTATTAAAACACCGCGAGATGTTAATGCGCGGCGGTTGGTGATCTAAGAGCGTTGAGCCCTCGTACAACAATACAATTCTTTCGCGATACAAATTGAACAATGCGCGATCGCGAAGATTGCCACTGAGCCACCACAAATCACTTTACACAATGTATTTGAAACCGTGAGCAAAAGGGTTCAATGAGCACAAAGATTTGAGCCTTTGTGAATAGTGCACAACGTTAAAGTTCAAGAATTGCCAAACACGTCTTTACTCTACTCGCTGTGAACAAAGAATGAATAAGTAGCGTCGCTTTTTGAAAAGCCCAAAAAGCAACGGCTATGAGGTGGCGGCTCATTCGCTGATCAAACGGTGAAGACGAGCGTCGGTTGGCTAATCGAACGGACGAGGTCAGTGTCGATTGGCTGTTCGAGCGGACGTAGCGAGCGTTGATTGGCTCACCGCCTGACGGTGAGTATCGATCTGAAATCGATCGTCGATCAGCCGCGCGCCTGGCGCCCAGGAGGTGCTGCGCCGCGCGTAAATGCGGCGGCTTTGAGAACTACTGCATTCCCAAACAATGCCATAACCACAATTTATATTCCTACTAAGCAAACTTATATCATACCAGAAGAATTACAACCTTTAAATTTACACAAAGAAATTCTAAAATGTGAAAGATAATCGTCTTCCGGTTCTGAAAGTACAGGGACAGGTTCATCATATTGCTCCAACATCTCTTTATGGATCTACTAATAAATCGTATTGTGGTCAGATTTATATGTACGAACCTGATGTTGCTTTGAAATATAAGACAAATTTTGGAAATGATACTGAATTACACCGTTACATTGGTGAAATAACCGAAATATTAGAAAAACATAATCCATACTTTGAAGAATACAGAGAATTAAAAAATGTAGTAGAGGAAACCCAGGATGAATATTTTTTATACTTTACAAGAGGGCCCGACAAACGAGTATATAACAAACCCGTAACGTCCGAATGTGCAGCGATTATTGTTTCAAAAGACGGAATCGTTCCAGACTTTGATTTATGCGTTTATCCAAAATCGAGTAATGAAGTTGTAAGGCTACCAAAACTATCAAAACATATAGATCACATGATTTTTCCACTATTATTTCCGAGTGGCGATTTGGGTTGGACCCTGTGTATAAAGCAGACAGGAGAAGGTACAACAAAAGATATCATTGTTGCAGTACTATGCTTACCGTTTGATGTACAGAAACCTAGATCAGTTTAATCCTATTTATTATGGCGGGAGGTTACATCAGCAATACGTGATTCATGCATACATTCGAATAGAAAATCAACGTCTAAATTTCTTTCAACACAACCAAAAGAAACTAAGAATCGAGTGTTATCAAGGATTAATGGATCACGTATCAAGGAGTGCATTAAATAATCCGGAGAACTTTTAGAACCACGCAAGATTAGGAAATATATTCGTGTTACCTTCTACGTTTATAGGAAGTCCACGACATATGCAACAACTATATCAAGATGCAATGGCTATAGGCAGAAAACATAGAAGACCAGATCTGTTTATAACAATGACCTGCAATCCCAATTGGCCAGAAATAAAGAGAGCATTAACCAATTTTAGGTACCATAAACTGGAACCGTATGAAACTCCACTACTTATTGTAAGAATATTTCATTTGAAATTTAAAGCCTTACTGAAAGAAATATTAAACGGACATTTATTTGGCACTATAATTGCATACGTGTATACAATAGAATTCCAAAAACGTGGTTTGCCTCATGCACATATGTTGTTTACAATAAAACACGATGAAAAACTAAAAACTCCAGAACAGATTGACAAATGCATATCAGCCGAAATACCAGAGGAGGTTTGAAAAGAAAAGTGATTAAACACATGTTACACGGACCACACACGAGTGAATCCCCATGTTCGAATGAAAACGGCGAATGCTCCAAAAAATTTCCAAAACGTTTTATAGACCAAACAGAAATGATTGAGAAGGGATACCCACATTATAGACGTCGAGATAACAAAATAGTAGCAGTGAATGGACATTTAGTAGCAGTGGCCAATTCAATGGTGGTTCCTTATAATCCCTACCTTTTAATGAAATACAATTGCCATATTAATGTGGAATATTGTACCTCAGTTTTGGCTACAAAGTATATTCCCAAATACAGTATTGTCTCCGTATTTGCTCGCTGGTCGGGACCGGCGGTGAGCATATATTCCGTGCAGAGTCGTAATTCCGAGTGTTCGTTTCTCGCTTCTTTCTGGCCAAAGGGGGGAGCGAGATGGAACGCTTTGCGTGCGCGACCGGCGTGCGCGATGGTCGCGCGCATGCGTCGAGCAGTCATAGCGCTCGTGCCCGTTGCGCACGCAATGCGTTCTATCTCGCTCTGGCCTTCGCCGGACAAGAGTGAGACAAAAGTGGTGGGGATAGCGACAAGCTTGTATCCCGTGCATAAACTCGAGCAAATACGGAGACAATACTGTATATTCACAAAGGTCACGATAGAACTAGATTCGGATTCATAAAAAAAGGTGACATTAATGAATTATTGGAGGAGGAGATTTGTGATGAAATTACATCATTTGTGGAGAGCAGATATGTTGGACCTACAGAGGCTGCTTGGAGATTATTGCAAATCCCACTATCTGGTAGTTCACACGCAATTTATAGGTTGCCTGTTCATTTGCATCTCCAACATAATGTACTGTACAAAGAAGGAGACGAGCAAACAACTCTGCGAAAAAATGACACAGCTTTGACGGCTTATTTTGAATAAAATAGATCCAGATGCCAGAAATATCCTTTACAGAAATATACCAGAACACTATCGTTTGGATGCTAAGAAAACATGGATTAAACGTAAAAGAAAAGAAGCTGCTATTGGAAGGATCTGTTCTGTTAGCCCAAAAGATTCTGAAAGATTTCATCTAAAATTGTTATTGAACTTCGTTACAGGTGTGACATGTTATGATCTGAAAGTTTATGAAGGAAAATCGTATGATACTTTAAAGATGTTGCAATTGCGAGAAATTTATTGCACACAGAGACTATTGTGTTACGTCCTGAAGGGACTGCTGTGAAACACCCCGAGCGGTTAGGGTGATCCACTGGGTTCGCTGCTCTGTCGAAGTGCTAAAGCACACCTTGACTATACTTACCGAGGAAGGAATAGGAGTAGAAGGGTTGAATCAATTGATATTCGGAATTTAGAAGGAAAAACATCAAAGTAAGATATATTTTCGATAAAGTCAAATCTGTGGTTAACATACCCTTGGGGACGACGCTCCGTCCCCGTGTCGCTTGCTGTGCTCTCGGATGGCACACGGCACGCTTGCCGTCTAATGTTTCGCCTACTCGCGGTGTCGCTGACCCAAACGTAGGTCGTGGTCGCTTGCTGCGCTGTCAGTTAGCACACGGAAGTCTTCGTATTGTAACTCGCGATGTCGAACAGTTTGCTATCCTCGCTCCGTCAACGTCGGTCACGGTTAACGCATAAGGGCTCTCCCGGCTAGGCCGTTCTCGGTGCGTCGGATGGAGTTACCCTCTTGCGAATTACTACCCGCCGAGCGTGCTTCGCGGTGCAAACAACTAAACGATGACGCGATCTCTAGACGGCCCGCTGGCTCGTCGTAACTTCCTACTTCGGACTCCCGAAAACCGATCAACTCGCGACTATCACTGAGAATTAATAAAGCTGTTGAGATCGCGCGATCCAGGCTTTTATAGCGCGATCCAGGCCAGAGCCACGCACTCCCCATTTCGAGAACGGGGGGGGGGGGGGGGGGGGGGGGGAATTGCTCCGTCAGTTACTGCTTTTCGTAATTTCCATTGCTCCATGCTCTGGAATCTAGGGCCCGGACCATCGGTGGTCTTGTTGCGTTTACGCTGACGGATTCCGCGTCTGCCGATCTACTAACCCGCGCGCTGCGATTCCGCTGAATCGCTGATGATGCAAGGAAGGTGACGCGGGGACAGCAAGCACGGAACGGACCTGAAGGGCCCATGTAACACCTCCCCACCTAGACATGAAATGGTCTCAAGAGGCCATTTCATGAATACGTACGTAGCTGTCGTCGCGTATACCTTACGAACGGCTTAACACTATGGTTACGTTCTTAAGAGAAAAAAAAACTATATACTGTTACAATTAAAGAAAAGTACTAAGAATCTTGAACTATTTGAATACGCTTCATTAACGTCAAGGTGGGTTTTCCTTGATATAAGCATGTTTCAATTTATCGAAGTGTTTCGTGATCTGATGGCCCTCATCCGAAATTAGTACTGCATTCTTTTGATCTGTGATTGCTTCTATTTTGAAGGGGCCTATGTAATGTGGATCAAATTTATGAAGACGAGGTTCCATTTGTACGTAAACGAGGTCTTCTACCGCGAATGTAACTTGATTGCTTTTTCGGTCATAGATATTTTTCGAACGTAATTTACTCATGTCCAGATTTGCTCGTGTGGTTTTTCGGATCCCCTCTAGGCGTTCCACCAAACTCTGAACGTATATCGGGTACGTTAAGAGCTCCTCGCGGGACAAAGGTGTAAACGGATCCCTAGCTAATTTTCCGAAAACCACTTCATATGGAATGAATTTCGTGGCTTCGTGTATCGAAGTGTTGTATGAGTACATGGCGAATGGGAGGAGCAAGTCCCAATCCTCGTCTCTTTCCAAATAATGTTTCAAGTATTCGGTTAGAACGATGTGACTTCTTTCTAGGGAACCGTTAGTTTGAGGTCGGTATCCCGATGTAGTTACATGTTGGACTTTGAAGGTTTTGGCTATTCCCTGTATTGTATTATTGATGAAGCTCGTGCCTCGATCCGTTAATATGGCACGCGGTGCGCCGAAAATTGCAATGAAGTAGCGTGAAAATGCGTCGGCGATTGTAGTGGCTTTTATATCAGGTAGAGGTACGGCCATACAGAATTTTGATAGCTGACATTGTATTGTTAGTACATGACAGTTTCCACTAGGGGTAGGGGGAAGTGGTCCTGCTAGGTCGGCTTCTCTGATTTCATGGTAACAATTGCTCACTCCTATGATGCTAAAGATTTTTCCTTCTTCATTACGGGTGATTATTACACGATTTCTGCTTAATTCTTCAGATAATAATTTTATTACGTCGAGAAGTCCTATAGCTTTTAAGGTTTTACGAATTGGGCTGACTAGCATACCATCCGGTAATATAAAAAGAGCATAGTTGTCTGGTGAGGATGTAAGCGTGGTCTTTACGATTTTCACGTCGCATTGTATTGGTTGGATTTCGTGTTCCGAGGTGTCCGTTGTGTTTTCCCGGTATCCAAATGATTCTCGTGTGATTTGCCGAAAACTTGATGGGTCGGTGAGTGGCTCGGGGGTTGCTCTGTACCGCTCCGTTGAACCAGGTGTCTTACTTATGTCGGGTCTTGGAGTCATGCTAGAAATTTCTTTGGGAGGCGATTGATCTTTTAATTCTTCCGGTGTCTCGCCCTCAGGACAAATCATGGTCGATTGCAGGATGTCCAGGGCTTCTTCGTGTAGGGGTATACCCCATGACACTTGTTTCTTTGGGCTTGATTGTGTTTTCGTCTTCTGAGGACTGACCTTTTCTTGGGGATTAGCTGTTTCCCCATTTTCCTCTGAGAGGGACTCCTCGTTAAGACTCTTCAAGATGGTAATATCCGCCTGAGAGAATGGGCCAGTATTTGAATCCCTATTTCCAAAGGTGAAGTTCGTATCGTCTCCCTCTATGTACTCATAGCAGGGCGGTTCGTCAAGACTCCTCAAGAAGGTAAGTTGGTCCTGCGTAAGTCCAGTGTACTTACGCTTTGTTATCTCGGCGGAGCCTTCGTCTCCTACCTCTAGGAATTCGGGCATTCCCGTCCCCTCTGCAATCGTATCCAGGGCGGTAGAGTTCGCCCTGCTCTCAATACCGTCGGTGTTATTCCCTTCTGTCGATTGCAGCTCTTGATCAAGTTCCTGTCCTTCCAGTGCGAAATCATCTTCGAAGACGAACGACGGTGGTTCTTCATAATTCGGTCATGGCAGTGCTTTTCGACGCTCTCCTACGCGCGTGGCTATACCTCCGTTGTCGCTCTCAGGCCTAATTTCTTCCGTGACTGTGGGGAACGCATGGAAGACCAGATTTTGTGATCGCACGTCCGAGAAGCGTCGTGGACTCGGGCTTCGAGGTAGTCCTGGGGCCTGCGAGGAGAACCCGCCCGCCTCGTTCCGGTTGGACGGGCGGGCTTGCTGGTAGTTTAAATGATCGCGATCTTCTGGAAATGACTCTTGCTCCGTCGTTCTTCGTGCCTCCTGTGGCTCGTTTCTCCTGGGTTCTAATGATTCAGGAGGTTGATATCTTTCAGATTCGCGCGGACCATACCCGTTGGATTCGCGGGGTGCGTATCTTTCTGGCTCAGAAGGTTCATATCCACGGGTTTCACGGGATTGATACGATTCGTGTCCGCGAAATTGCGATCGTCTATTGTTCCAAAATCTCCCGCGAGCGGGTCCTTCACCGGGATCGTACAGCCTGCGCTCGTAGTCCAACGGGCGTTCACCTTGCCTCGTCAGCAAGGCCATTGGCTGGCGCGGCGGCAGTGGATCGCGATAATTCAGCTCACGGCGGTAATCGTCGTGATAATATGGTTCGCGGCTATATGAATCGCGATAGTAATCGTCTTGATAGAAAAGGTAGCTGTAAGCAGGAAGGGGCTTTTCGTAGTGGCCCGTCTCGATCGGTTGTCTCCTTTCTGACCAGTTTCGGTGGGGGTCGTACGGTGACGGTGGACGTGCGCTTGGTGTGTACCCACACGTGTCGTCGCGTGGCAAACCTGACAATTCTTGTTCTCGTCTTTGTATGTGCAATGCTACATCGAATGCGTCGTCCAGTGATTCGGGATTTGATAATGCTACTTTAGTCGCAATTCTTTGGGGTAAAGCCGTGATAAACGAGGTTCGCGCCAAACGCTCAACCTCCTTTATAGTCCTCTCGACATTTTCTCCGATTAATTCTTTCGCTCTTACAATTACTTGCCTGTATAGGCGGCTTACACGATGAATGAAATCTATTATACGTTCTCGAGGAAACATACTTATACTTTCTAATTCCAACCGTAACTCCACATAACCGCGACATGGGGAGTATCGGATCCTTAGAAGCGAGAGCAGATCTGCCACGCTATAACAAGCTTTCCCTTCGACATAATATCTAATAGGATCTTTTAGTTTATAGATCAGTTCGGTCAGAAATCTTTCTTCTTGACCGGGTGGTATTCGCTTCGAGGCACGCTGTATCGCGGCAGCGAATTCTTCTAATGTTATGAAATCGGGATCGAAGCGGGGAATGCTGTCAAGCGCCCTATATACTCTTTCTTCGTTTTCTCGGGAACGCCATACGTCTAATGCGGACATTTCTAGGTCGTTCGTCCGGGAGCCGAAAGATGGTCGGCCGCTCGTGGATGGCGGTAAAGGGGGAGGAACAACAGTAGGGGCATTAAGGGAGGAAGTATTTTCGGGGGTTTGTGTACTGGGAAAAAGATGTGAAGGGGGTGATCTCAACATACCGCCCGGCATTGTTAGGTAATGGTCGGAAGGGGCGTTGAGTAGCAGAAAGTGTAGTCAAGTTACGAGCAGACAATTGCGGCAGGTCGCGATATGTGGCGACGACCGCTCTCTCCTTCTAATTAGAAATAATAATAAGGGAAAAAAAAATTATCCCACTTCTGACACCAGTTTGTTACGTCCTGAAGGGACTGCTGTGAAACACCCCGAGCGGTTAGGGTGATCCACTGGGTTCGCTGCTCTGTCGAAGTGCTAAAGCACACCTTGACTATACTTACCGAGGAAGGAATAGGAGTAGAAGGGTTGAATCAATTGATATTCGGAATTTAGAAGGAAAAACATCAAAGTAAGATATATTTTCGATAAAGTCAAATCTGTGGTTAACATACCCTTGGGGACGACGCTCCGTCCCCGTGTCGCTTGCTGTGCTCTCGGATGGCACACGGCACGCTTGCCGTCTAATGTTTCGCCTACTCGCGGTGTCGCTGACCCAAACGTAGGTCGTGGTCGCTTGCTGCGCTGTCAGTTAGCACACGGAAGTCTTCGTATTGTAACTCGCGATGTCGAACAGTTTGCTATCCTCGCTCCGTCAACGTCGGTCACGGTTAACGCATAAGGGCTCTCTCGGCTAGGCCGTTCTCGGTGCGTCGGATGGAGTTACCCTCTTGCGAATTACTACCCGCCGAGCGTGCTTCGCGGTGCAAACAACTAAACGATGACGCGATCTCTAGACGGCCCGCTGGCTCGTCGTAACTTCCTACTTCGGACTCCCGAAAACCGATCAACTCGCGACTATCACTGAGAATTAATAAAGCTGTTGAGATCGCGCGATCCAGGCTTTTATAGCGCGATCCAGGCCAGAGCCACGCACTCCCCATTTCGAGAACGGGGGGGGGGGGGGGGGGGGGGAATTGCTCCGTCAGTTACTGCTTTTCGTAATTTCCATTGCTCCATGCTCTGGAATCTAGGGCCCGGACCATCGGTGGTCTTGTTGCGTTTACGCTGACGGATTCCGCGTCTGCCGACCTACTAACCCGCGCGCTGCGATTCCGCTGAATCGCTGATGATGCAAGGAAGGTGACGCGGGGACAGCAAGCACGGAACGGACCTGAAGGGCCCATGTAACAATTGTATACGAAATATTTGATGAGGCGGTGGCGGTAATGATGCACCGTCAACTACGTTTATTTTACTGCACGTACCTTACAGGTGAACAACCAGTCATCGCCTTACAGATTTGGGAAAAATACAAAAACCATTTTTGTGAGGTATTTAACGATAACATTGAATACCCAGCCTTACAACATATTTCGTCAATTTTGGAAGCTGAAAACTTTACATGCAAACATTTTAATCTCCCGGAGCCCGATGTAGATTTGCAATTGGTGGAGACGGATGATGAACGTAAAAGAAGAATGGACGATGAATTAAAACAAGCTGTTGAAATGAAAGAAAACTGTAATATAGATCAGTTACTTATATTGGATAGACTGATGTCCTCGGTTCTGACAAACAGTGAGGAAAAATTATACCACCTGGATGGACCGGGGGGAACTGGTAAAACGTATCTGTATAACTGTTTCATACATTTTCTGCGTGCAAACAACAAAAAAATTATCACTGTTGCGTGGACAGGAATTGCCTCAATATTGCTACCTGGAGGAACAACTTCGCACCGTATATTTAAATTGCCAATAGAAATAGATATGTATTCAAAATGCTGTATCAAAAATGCGAAGGATAAACTACATTTATATGAAACAGACGTAATTATTTGGGACGAGGCTTCAATGATTCCAAGTAGGGCAGTAGAGATGGTTGATGAATTACTTCAAGATCTCTGTAATGATAGCAGGTCCTTTGGTGGTAAATATGTAATCTTCGGTGGAGTATTTCGTCAAGTTTTACCGGTAATAAAATATGCCCCACCATCACAAATTGTAAGATCAACTTTAAAATCAACCTCAGTATGGTCCAAATGTACCCAATTAAAGTTATCAAAAATATGAGATTTTCTGATGTGGAACACGCAAACTGGTTATTAGATATCGGCAACGGCATTATTGAATTTTTGGAGATTGAAGAATCCTGGCGGTCAATAGACATCGTTCGTGATATTTACAACAAGTCCATTTCCCCGGAAACTGATTTATCCGACAGAATTATAATGATGCCTGTCATAATGATGATGCACGCGCACTAAATAATAAAATATTGAAATTGGTTAATGGAGAAGAACATAGCTATGTAAGTGTAGATACAGCTAAACCTCGATTACTTGATCAAACAGATGAAGATGTGCAGTTAGAATATCAGATTGAATATTTGAATTCATTAAACTTCCCCGGAATCCCTGTGCATAAATTACATCTGAAAGTAGGAACAGTTGTCATGCTCATTCGAAATTTAAGCATTAAGGATGGCCTTTGCAATGGAACACGTTTACAAATATTTAAATTGCATAGGCATTTAATTGTCGGCAAAATTATGATTGGTGATCATGCTGGGGAAGTTGTGTTCCTTCCCCGTATTAAATTGGATACAGGTGATACAAATGCAAGCAAATTGCCATTCGTGCTGCACAGAAGATAATTTCCCATTGTCTTAGCATTTGCTATAACGAATAAGTCTCAGGGACAGAGTTTTGATCATGTTTTTGCCGCGGCTTGGATGCGGTCCCGAATTCCCCGAATGTGCCACAACAGCGTGGCGGTCCGCAGCGGGGTGCGGATATACGTGAAACCACTCCGCTAACTCTCCTGACTCGGATCTTGGTGGCTTCTCCACCCAAAGTGTTGTTCGCGATGGAGGTCCGTGTTGACTGAGGGACAGCAAACGGGAAATGGTGTCGCCAATGACCGGACGGACGTGCGACACAGTCGCACGGATCGTTCGGGGGGGGGGGGGGGGGGCATCGCGGAGACGGGGCCTCTGACGAGCTGCACCGAGACAGTCCCCTGGAATAGCACCAGAGGCCACGAAGAGGAATAAGGCCATCAGGAAGCCAAGGATTGGAGAACTGGAGGCGATAGCAAGAGAGAAGACCGAAGACGAGCTGGCAGTCCTGGGCGGATTGATCGGTAAACGAGCCGATCGCATGCTCATGACGTGTGACCCCCTCCTTTCGGTCTCCGTTTCGCTTTTCCGTCTTCCCGGTTCTGTCCAGCTCCACCGGATTCTCGCGAGAGAGAAAGGAAAATTAATGTCGGTCCGTTTTCTTCACATAGAGAACCTGGAACGCGAAAGCACCAGATTAGCTAAGGAATTCACTCCAGAACCGCCGAGGGATGGGAACTTCGTGCAGCTGCCTAGCCATAAGGAGGACGCAGCACCGCAAACCGCCGCGGCCGTCATGGGACGTTCGAGGGAATCAACAAGGGATGTTCCGGAAGCCCCGCTGCATCGCCCGTTGTAGAGTATAAGAGGAATCGCCGCCGAGGGAGAAGCAGAACAGGACAACGGACAGCGGGGCCGTCGCGGGATTGTCCACCGGAACCCCGACGGCTGAAAATTCGAAGAATCATGACCATCAGACGAATCGGACTTCCTCGCCCACCTCTGCCCAAGAAGAAGATGCGCCGCCGAAGAAGAGGACAGCCTCGCAAGAAATAAGTGCACAAGTGCGAAGATGCAAGTGGAAGGCAGAGACGCGGGATCCACGTACCCACGCCTTGCCCAGGGTTTTTGAAGTGGTTTTCCCCTCGGGCGTGAAGGCGAATGCCGAGGCGAGGGACGGAAGGGGCCACACGGTGTCGCTTCCACCCTTCCGGGCCAGGGTACGGCAGCCAGCAACTGAGAGACTGCAGCTATCGGGACCGGCGCTTCTGGAGATGAGGATTTTGACAGGTTTTCTGTAAAAATATCACGTTTTTTGTAATGGTATAAAGTGACGATATTATAAATAATACAGATATGTGTTCTTTTCGTCATTTATACAGCTTTATTGTAAACTATTCGTAATTAAACATCATGTTGCATGTTAAATTTATAAACTAAAACATCACGGAGTTCATGAAATGCTGTTCAAATTAAAAATTCTACCTCGCGATCATAGATTTACAGGGTTGAATGGTTTATTTAAAGACTTTGTATATCGAACACAAATCGTAACAATATAAATCAAATAAATCTCGAGAAATAAGCAGAAAACGAAAACAATTGCTGAACAAAAATGTGATTTTTTGCAAAAGGTGTACCAGTAACGAAGGGGCGAGCGAAGCGAGTTCCGGGGGGTTGAGCGACGGGGGCGCCAGGGGGGCTTAGCCCCCCTAGTTATATTATATATATTATAATATAATATTGTATTTGGATGTAATTGGCAGTGCACTGCACCTGACAATAGTCACGCAGAAGTTCACTTTTCACGCAAGGGTTCACTAACCGGAATGAGTGAACACGTAAAAACGATGGAAGAATATTTCAGTTTGTCCAGCAATGAACAAATCATCGATATCCTTATTTTATACACCAATGAGAAGGCACGGGAGATTCTACTACCAAACAAGACATGGAAACCTGTAGATCATGATGAAATGCATTCGTTTTTTGGCCTCGTATTATATTATATTACAACAATACATACATATATATATGTACATTGGCAGTAGAAGGGCGGAGCGCGGGCTTTTGTGAAAGTGTAGGATGGTTCGTTCCTTGCACTTCTGCAAAACACGTGTGTTTCGAAAATGTCCTGGCTTCTTTTTACCTAAAGCCTCTTGTCCTGGTGGGAGTAAACTCATAATGGGGCGAGAGAAACTACTTGGGGGTAGAGGAAATTGTTTGGGAAAAAATCCTATCATATACGTATATTTATATCGTATATGATAGGATTTTTTCCCAAACAATTTCCTCTACCCCCAAGTAGTATATATATATTCACGTTTCCGTCTCGTAGCAGACGTGAATTTTCTTCTTTATAGCAACTCGAAGACTTCCTGCTTGTCTTCCCTTCGGACCCTTGCGAACCGATCCACGTGGTGCCTGTTTTCTATCTCGAAGCAATGGGTACATTGGCAGTAGAAGGACGGAGCGCGGGCTTTTGTGAAAATGTATATACATATATATATGTATATATATATATATGTTCCAGTTTATGGTACCTAAAATTGGTTAATGCTCTCTTTATTTCTGGCCAATTGGGATTGCAGGTCATTGTTATAAACAGATCTGGTCTTCTATGTTTTCTGCCTATAGCCATTGCATCTTGATATAGTTGTTGCATATGTCGTGGACTTCCTATAAACGTAGAAGGTAACACGAATATATTCCCTAATCTTGCGTGGTTCTAAAAGTTCTCCGGATTATTTAATGCACTCCTTGATACGTGATCCATTAATCCTTGATAACACTCGATTCTTAGTTTCTTTTGGTTATATATATATATATATATATATATATATATATATATATATATATATACATTTTCACAAAAGCCCGCGCTCCGTCCTTCTACTGCCAATGTACCCATTGCTTCGAGATAGAAAACAGACACCACGTGGATCGGTTCGCAAGGGTCCGAAGGGAAGACAAGCAGGAAGTCTTCGAGTTGCTATAAAGAAGAAAATTCACGTCTGCTACGAGGCGGAACCAATTAAGTCATAAATTATCCGAAACTGTAGGAAACCGTTCTCTAGTGCCGACTTGCGGGACAATACGGTCATAAACCACGACCCTGGCGAAATGCTCTGGCTGATCAGTCTGATTAATTTTGGAGAACTAGAAATTACAAAGTATTATCCAGCATCAATACGTCTCGCGGAGAGATACATGAAAAGAAGGGTAGTCCGCTGACTGCGCGTAGTCCCGCCTGCTTCGTCCTACCCTCAAATTAAAGACGGATCCCTTATCTCTCGAGTATAAACACGCGCTCGAATTTCACAACGCAAGCACGCGTCGACGTATTCGGTGCGAGAGAAGGTGGGCCTTGGGGAGGAGATATTGCTGTGAAGAGGGCCTCTTCAGGACAGTGGTCATTTGGAGGGGATGCAGGGCAGATTGGTTAGTTTGTGGCCAATCAGACCAGTACTCATAATGGGACGAGAGAAACTACTTGGGGGTAGAGGAAGTTGTTTGGGAAAAAATCCTGTCAGTCAGCTAGTAATCTCGGCCCAGAAATGTACTCCGCCGAAGAGTATTACGTTATGTTCTGGGTGTACGCGCGGAACGACGGGGACACGAGTGCTACCGTGCGAGCGTTGGCAGTGGAACGTAGGAACAACACGTTCCGTAGAAAATAAGTTAAGTGATCAGTGTTAGTATCAGTGCAGTGAAATGAACATTAACCCGGACGCACTTGACGTTGCGACCCTTACTTTCGGGTGGTGTCCTGCGAATACCTGCGATCAGCTGAGCACTGGGCGATACCCTACCATAAATCTTTTGGTCCACCGATGACCAGAATCAGTACAGTGACACAGTGACACAGCTTTCCGAAAAGGAAAGAAAGGAATGTCCGAGTGGGTGAGTTTTATTTAATTTATTGGTGATTATTAGGTGTAGAAATAAATTCTTTCCGATTTTAGGGTACAATAACAGTTCGATTTAAAAAATATGAAAACAACTCAATTAGCGACATAATTTCCATTATTGTTCATTACCTTTTGCCATTTTTCTGGCAGCTTATGAATACCACCGCGATTGAAATTCAGTACCTTTGTACTGATTATGTAAATCCAGTCGGAAAGAATTTATTCGTACACCTAATATTATTGTTTAAATTTAGTTGTGTTGGCCGTTATTAAACTACGGATGTTTACCTCAATAACGAATTACGATCACATGTCGTACATTTTCTGCTACATTACCTTTTTGTTTATGCCTTATTTAAAATCGAAATTTACATACTTCTTATCCGCTCACTTCAAATAATTCTTATTTTTATACTTTAAAAAAAAATGTGTAACGCGGTTTGCATGCCGACTTGCTTGTTCGTACGTTCGTAGTACAAGCGCAGTCGCCTACCGTGTAGCCAACGCTACCGCGGGAGCTCGGGCGGAAGACGCGCGCTCTGATTGGTCGGTGCTTTTTGTTAATATTTTGTTAACGAAACCTCGGAGAGCATTTTTGTAAAGGAAAAAGTTGTTTGCAATCATCCCCGAATCACCCCCTTTAAGGAAACGCAGCATTTTTGGGACACCCTGTATATATAATATATTTAGTCCGATCCGTTTCCATATAGCAACAACATAACGGTAGTGTACGAGATACTGCGAAGGAGTTCATCACTTTCCGATTTCACGGACAGCTCCATCAGTGTGTGCATGTCGCTCTCGAGACCGCGAATCCCCTCCACTGACTCTGCGCCTGTGTGCGTGACGCTCTCGAGACCGCGAGTCTCCACCACTGACTCTGTCACTTTGTGCGTGTTCCTCTCGAGACGGGGTCAGAAATGACTTCTGCACGGCCTAGCGAGTGTTAAATAGGGTGACCTGTCTAGTGAGTGAACACTTAAGCTGCATGTCTTTTAACATCGGTATTCAAAAGTCATTATTTAATCCCCTGAATGTTATTGCTGTAAGCGAGCTGTTTTATTAATAAAGTCAGACATCCCGGAACACAATTCTAGCAATGTTTGATAGTTATAACTTTCATTAAAAGTCTGCCAGAGGATTAAATAAAAAATGGTCCAATGACCAATGAGTGAACATAAATTTCTAGTGATTGAACAGGGGTACCCCAGTGAGTGAACGGGATAATAAAAGAGGTTAGGTTCCCAATGTTTTTATTTAGTGCCCTCGATTAATTAGGACAACTATAATGAATTTATCTCAAATAAACTTTTATTTCTTATTATAACAAGTCCATTTCTCGTGCCACCATAGGAAGCACGAAGAACACCAAATCCCATCCTCTTTTGGAAGATCTTCAAATAGCCCTTCGCATTCAGGATTTTTCCACTCACATTGTTTCATTTCTTGATTCTCTTCTTTGCTTTCTCCTGTATTCTTCTCCTTCTTCTTTGGTTTTGCTTTTCTTCTTATCGCTTCCGGTTCAGATTTTTCATTTTCGTTTTTTTTCCTTGATTTTTTCTTCTTCATTTTTCTCATCTTCTCTTTTTCTCACCCTGACAGACTTTTCTTTTTTTTTCTGTTCCTTGATTTTATTTTCATTTTTTTTATCTTTTCTTTTTCTCATCCTTTCAGACTTTTCTTTTTCTTTCTCTTCCTTGATTTTCTGTTGTTCCATTTTCTTTTCTTCTCTTATTTTCATTTTTTCAGACTTTTCATTTTCTTTCTCTTCCTTTCTCTTTTCTTGTCTTTTTCTTATCCTTTAGATTTTGATCATCTGTTTTTCTTCCTGTTCTTTTTCTTTTTTTTCTTCCGTATCTCTCCATTCGGGCAGTGTAAGGCCGGGGCCACACTATGCGTTTTCGCCGCTGCGGTTATGACGGATGCGGTCACCCGATTTGTGACGTTGCATAGGTTCAAATGAGAGCTGCCACACTAGTGCGTCGCTGCCGCATTCGCCGGACGTCGCCGCAGCATGCTGCGTCAGATATGGCCGGGGCCACACTGTGCGTTTTCGCCGCTGCGGTTATGACGGATGCGGTCACCCGATTTGTGACGTTGCATAGGTTCAAATGAGAGCTGCCACACTAGTGCGTCGCTGCCGCACTCGCCGGACTTGACGCACCGCATTGCCGGAGACGTGTCAGAACACGTTTAGTCTTGTGTCCGCTGTCACACAGTCTGTCGCAGTTTTGCCGCAGCGTTCTGTTGAATTTATTGAAAAAGAAACACAATGTTTGATATCGATAAATTTATTGAATGTGTCCACGAAAAGGTGGCACTTTGGGACAAAAGTACGAAAGACTACAGTGATAAAATAATTCGTGACAAATCCTGGAACGAAATTGTCGAGGCATTTTACGATAATTGGTTGGAATTAGATAGAAGCGGAAAGGACGAAAAAGGTATATGACAAATCGTATTTTGGTAATTATTTAGAAGTTTTCCATCCTCACCGATTTCAATGATTTTTGGATATGTTATCGGGGACACGATTCTGAACAACTTTTTCCTATACATATTACCGTCGCTCGACCTTCGTTTCCGAGATATTCGCGAAAAACTGCTGCTACTACACAATGTATTCTGCCATTTACCTACCTACAGTACGCGTCCGTGGCAGCGTGTGCGCCAGCATACGACAAAACAATTGACGAAACTGACCTTGGTTTCCGAGATATTTGCGAAAAACTTCTTTTGACGTATTTTTTGCAGATTTTTAAATTATTTTTATTAAAATTTCAGTCATGACAGATATAAATGTAAGATTTCCTATTGAATGTCAGAGCTCTCTGTGTCTATTAAGTAAAATTATACTTTTCGATTTGTTTTTGATTGTATTCTTTAATTGATTCATTTATCATTCAATACATATAACGAGACTGAAAAGGTACTGCTCCAGATCCAATGAAATAATCAGCAAAATAATCCCGAACTTCTAATCCTTGTCCGCGTGGAACTTGTCCAAACTCGTTAATGTCCGAGAAGGAATAGGTTTCAGTATCCTCAAAATTAATTCCATCTCTTTTGCGAACAAAATTATGCAAAATACAACAAGCCTTTACTATGGTATCTATGAAATCTGGTTGCATAAGAATTGGAGAGTGAAAAATTCGCCATTTGTTTGTTAAAATTCCAAAAGTGCATTCCACAGTACGCCTGCATCTCGACAATCTGTAATTAAACACTCTCTTCCGTGAATCTAAATTGCGGGCTGGAAATGGTCGTAAAACATTATTTTAAAATTTTAAATGCTTCATCTCCAACCATCACAAATGGTTGCGGATCTTTATCAGTATTTGGTAAATGACGAGGTGGTGGTATATTTAAATTGCCTGAATACAATTTCTTTCCCAGCGGACTATCTCGAAATACAGTGGAGTCTCCTTCTTTTCCATAAGCTCCCACGTCAATAGCAATAAAATTTAAATTAGCATCAGCTACTGCTATCAATACAATAGAAAAATATTTTTTATAATTAAAAAAATTTGATCCGCCTTTTATGGGATTAATACATCTTATATGGTTCCCATCTACTGCACCAATACAGTTGGGAAAATTGGTCTGCGTATAAAATTTTTCTGCAATGTATAACCACATCTCGACAGTAGGCTCCGGCATTTCCATTTCTTTCAAGTGTACCCAAATTGCTTCGCAAGTTTCTTGAACGATTAACCCGATTGTTGATCTTGCAATCAAGAATTCAAATTGCAAAGCGGAGAAACTATTTCCAGTAGATAAATACCTAAAAAAAAATGTCTATAATGATTTGTCAAATTAATTAACCATGTGAATGCTGAGAGTGTTTTCAATGTTAATCCTAGAATACACGCCTTAATTTTTGTATTTACTTGTGTCGGTCACAAATTAATATACATATAATAATGCATATATTTGTTGAGGTATTAAAAACTTATGTAAAAATGTACGTGTTTTGATCAAGGAATTTCTTGATTTTCTTGTAGTGAAGGAAATGAAAAACAAATGGCGCCATATTAGAGACAATTTTTGTAAGTTTCTCAATAGAGGAAAGAGTGGTGATCCAGCGCCAAAAACGAAAAAATATAATTATGCTGATGCTCTTCAATTTCTTCTAAATACGGTAGAAAAAAGAAAAACGTCGGGTAATATTGACGACAATTTTGAAAAAGACAATAATGAAGAAAAAGAAGAAAATGAAAACGACGATAACACGGAGCAGTGTGAACAAATTGAATCAAGATCAAAAACACGATCGCTCAAATCGTCATAGTCTACGTCTCACCAACGGAATATGACACCTTTCCAACGTGAATTACTAAAAACTTAAATGACGATACCAGTAATCAAGAAGATGCTGATAAATCATTTCTACTGTCATTACTTCCCGATTATAAGAAATTAAATGATGATGAAAAAGTGGATTTTAGATTATTAACTCTCCAGTTTTTTAAACATCGTCAGCTGAATAAGAATGTTCACCATCTGCCAATGAACTCATACACTGGAGCCTATTTTCAACCTGGAATGGCTGTCAACCATACCCAAACTGCTGGAAGCTACCCAGTGAATCCGTCCTTCCATTTCCAGCCACCGTCATCATCATCTTCATCACCATCTATGATGCAAAGACCATCCCCGGCACAAACACCCTCTCTATCTCAAATACAGTCAACATCATCTCCAATAGACGCATCACAGTTTTGTTTGCAAACGTATGATAATGAATATTCACATTAAAGCGTCTGGAATCATTCATTTCCTTTGTGAGTGTGAAACAATCACATTTTCTTTATGTATTTAATTTTTTAAATTTACTTGTCTCAATTTTTCGCGATTTAACAGAGAACGTGAAAAAGTGGCAAATAGCATAACGAAAAAATATAATAAAAAATCAATCATTATAGGAATATATAAATAACGATAATATGTTATTTATTAATAATAAAAATAATAAAATAATAAAATATAATAAAAAGTCTCAGAATTCTTATTTTATTTTTTCACTGCATCATTATTATAATAAATTAAATTTTTTATTTTCACCTGAGTGTTACTGTCAATCTTTCTTCTGCACTTATAGATCTTCTGAACTGTGTGTTCTGATTTGAAATATATGGTTTTAAAATTTCTACTAATTCATCGAATAAATTTTTTGACATTCGATAATATTGAAAAAACTTGTCCTCAAAATTGCGGATGTTTGCAAAAAACCTTTGAAATCGATTACTAGATTCTCGCTCCGAAAAATATGGATGAACCCAATAATTACGTACTAGCGGATCACGTAACAACCCTTCTGCTTCCATTGTACAAATTATTTACAAAAATTTCCTCGTGCTCATGATGACGCATTGGTTGTTCAAGCAAGACTGACTGCGTTGAACCGCAGCAGTGTGTCGCGTAGTAGCCCTCCGGTTAAATCGCGTCCGTTTTCGCCGCAGCGGCGAAAACGCATAGTGTGGCCCCGGCCTAATGCAGAAAGGCTTATTGTACTTCTCCGTTTTCTTCTTTGAGGTCTTCTTAGCCAGTTGTTGAGAGATATCTAGGCGTGTTCGCCAGGCCTGCTTAAGTCTGTCTCAATCACCAGCATTGTAGTTAAAACAGTTTTTCCCACTTTCTTTGGGAATACCACAGTCATTACTATTGCTAGTAGATGCTAAATTATCTATCTTATTTTTGTCATAGTTATTATTATCTAAGTTGTGAATAATTTTATCTCCTATTTCTTGCGAATTTTCACAGCAATCGTTAGGATACAAAATATTTATATCAGGAACACAGTCACTACCATTGCTAGTAGATGCTAAATTATCTATCTTATTTCTATCATAGTTGTTATTATTATCTACGTTGTCAATAATTTTATCTCCTATTTCTTGCGAATTATCACAGCAGTCGTTAGGATACAAAATATCCACATCAGTAAGGCAGTCATGGCTCACGTCACAGTTGTAACTATCATCTTGAATGATTTCCAGGGGCATACACATTATGTCCATACCATATGTTGGATTGGACATTTTGGAACTACAATTTAATGTTCCACCAGATGCTGTTTTTGTGACGCACGTTTCCCAGAGCAGAAAAAGGTTTTTATCATCACCAACTTCATATGTCCCTTGTTTGAAATGTTCCTGGAATATTTTCAGCCTTTCCTCTTTTATGGTATATTCTATCACATCTTTGGTCGCAGAATAATTGAGAATTGTTGGCGGTCTTTCTTCACTTTCTTCATTAATTTCTGTTCGCCTGACAGAAATGCATTTACTGTAGTCTATAGCATTTACATTTAACGGAAATAGTCCACAGGTTTTGAAGCTGTTTATTATTACCTCCTTCCTGATAGAATCAAATGCTGGTTGAAATAATTTTGCAAAGTTCTTTTTATTTATAGTTATTACAAGTTGTTTTGCTCTTCTAACGGCACTTTTCCATGCCACTTTCAGAGGGCGAAAAATGCCGACATCACAAGGCTGGATGATGTGTGTGGCATTTGGTGGTAGGCAGTAGACAATTATTTTATTCTCAGCACAAAACTTTGACAACTGTAAACTTAGATAGCTTTTGTGACCGTCTAGAAATAATATGACCGGGAGAGGGACATTTCTTTCCTTTAGCCAAGGTGTTAAAACTTTAGTGACGTATTCAAAAAAAGTTGCAGATACCATCCAGCCAGAATCAGAGCGACCAATAGCCCAACCTTCTGGTATGTTGCGTACTATTGCGGTAGAGATCCTCTTATATGGGTAAACTACCATAGGTGGTAAGGTTGCACCATCTGCACTATAAGTGCATAATACAGTAATGGACTGCTTTGCATTTCCCAAATTGATCTCATATAAATTACGACATTGTTTTGGTCCTAAAACTTTCCCTGTATTAGGGCACGTAACACACCCAGTTTCGTCACAATTAAGCACTCTCCTACCATCTTCAAATATATCAACATAATTGTTGTCTTCCAAACACTGTGTCAAATCTGTGAACCATTGGGTCAGATTTTCTTTTGTAACCAATGCCCGAGCTTTCGAAATTGCTTCTGTGTTTCGCTTTACAATTTCTGGATGCCTTCTTAAAAATAAAGATAACCATTTGTCAACCGGCCTGTTATCAGTAAATGGATTTTTCCTGGGACATTCTATCAACACTTTCTGAATTGAATCCTTGACATCGTCTGCGTGCATAGGGAATCCTAGCTTCGCCTTATCCATAATCCACTTCGCCACATTGCTCTCCTCCTCATTTGTGAGAATTGTAGCCGGTCCCATCTTCCTCTTCATTGGTACTTTATTTTTAACTTTATTATGTAAAGTCCCCTTAGAGATATTATATACACGTGATGGTTCACTAAGCGACATCTTTCCCTCCTTTATTTCTTCGACTGCTTCTAATAGACTTTTTTCAGAATATTTAAAACGTTTTTGCTCACAACAGTCTTCCGCACTAGTACTCTTTCTTTTGCCAGACATCTAAAACAAGTACAGTGAAATTTTGGTAGATGATTGATAGCTTACATTGCTTTCTTTGCCAATTAATATTAAGCTGACACATAAGGTGATTGCATGTATATTACAAAAGTGTAAAGAGAGAGAAAAGACTCGGTAAGTTGTTCACTCATTGGTAAAGTATCTACAAAGAGCTCACCAATGAATGAACAAGCAGGTTTTCTTATCAAAACCCCCTGTTCATTTACTGGTAGGAGATGTTTTTAAGCTGTGCTGGAGCATAAAATGGGTAGCCAACATTTTTTAGAACAAAATAACCTGAAAATCTTTATAAAATAAGATGATGAACGGCCGTTCACTCACTGGTATTAACTGGTATCTCTCATCCAATGCATGAACATATAAAAAACTCGACTTATTCTTAGAAATCCACTATTTCATTCAGAATGTTTTGTTAAAGGAACATACAACAATGTAACTATAACCTCAAATTTATCACAGGACCATTAAATGCACCTCAAAATCCAAATTGTAGATATCACGTAACAAGCCTTACCTTGAACTTGTGGGACACCATGAGGACAAGTGTTAAACAAACGGAATTAATACCGTATTGGTTAGAATTAAACAGAAAAATGTTTTTGCGAAATATCTGTAGGTCTTCACTCTAAATGTCCGTTCCGGTTGCAACGTGAAGTTAGCGCCATAGGCGTTATTTTTTCAAATTATATGCGCTACGTTCACTTACTGGGGGGTGTTCACTCATTGGACAAGTCACCCTATATGACCGCGGCGGAGGAAATTAATGTTGAATCGCACTCGTCCTGGAGATGTAGGTAACGCGGCGTGGCGCGCGGCCTGGCACCCCGTGGCGACGACAACCCTTCGCAGGGTCTCACCCGAATTTTATGGCTTTTTCCGGAAAAAGGTACGAAGCCTGGGCCGAACGTAGCGAATTGGGGTCGAGCCCCCGCAGTCGAGGGTGAAGTATCCAATACAGGGTATTAAGAAATTATTTTCTTCGTCGTATCGAAGGGGAAGTGACACCAACGGATTCCTTATGTTTTTCTGATTAAAATCATGCCAAATATCACGCAAATCGGACAACTTTTACATAGGGAATACAATAGCTTGTGTCAAAGTAGTCCGATTTGCGTGATTTTTGGCATGATTTTAATCAGAAAAACATAAGGAATCCGCTGGCGTCACTTCACTTTCGATACGATGAAGAAAATAATTTCTTAATACCCTGTATTCGATAGTTTACCCTCGACTGCGGGGGCTCGACCCCAATTCGCTACGTTCGACCCAGGATTCGTACCTTTTTCCGGAAAAAACCATAGAAATCGGGCGAGGGCCCGCGAAGGTTTGCCCTCGCCACGGGGTACCGGGTCGCATCTTCTTGACGGTTGTACCTCCATAATTAGCCTGTATCTTTTTAAGAAATAAAATAATTCTTTATTCTTTATCGTATGGACATGGAAATGTCGCCGATGAATTGCTGGGGTTTTCGATGAAAATCATACCAAATATCATGCAAATCGGACAACTTTTACATGGGGAATACAATAGCTTGTGTCAAAGTAGTCCGATTTTCATGATATTTGGTATGATTTTCATCGGAAAAACACGAGGAATCCATTGGCATCACTTCCCTTTCGATACGACGAAGAAAATAATTTCTTAATACGCTGTAATGAATATTTCACCCTCGACTGCGGGGGCCCGACCCTAATTCCCTACGTTCGACCCAAGATTCGTACCTTTTTCCGGAAAAAGCCATAAAAATCGAGTGAGGCCCTGCGAAGGGTTGTCCCTCGCCACGGGGTGCCAGGCCGCATCCTTCGACGGACGTGCCTCCAGAATTACCATGTATCATTTGTGCAGTGTATGACCCGATACGCTCCGTGTAATCGGTCTGCGCGAAGTACTCCTGCCCGAGAGGAATGCGATTTACTTTATACGCCTTGTGGAGGGATACAGGAAGAAAGGGGGTAGCCCGCTGTCGATGCGTGGTCATCTCGAGTATAAACACGAGCTTCAATATCAAAAGAAAAGCGTGCGTCGACGTATTCCGTGCGAGAGAAGATGGGCATTGGGGAGGAGGTATTGCTGTGAAAAAGGCCTCTTCAAGAGAGCAGCCGTTTGGGAGGGATGCAAATCCGATTGGTCCTAATAAAATCTGCCACCTATGGTTGAAATTTGGTCTAGCAATTTTTACACCTCCTAACTTAATCGTCCCTCCGAGTGAATGTTATGATGTTTTGAAACATTAACGGTACGCTTCTCGATACCGCAGATGTACCTACCTAAGTAGCATTTCTGAAATTCGGAAAAGTATTGTCCAGCCTTTGGGCCTACCATCCCTGGCGTAGACCTTCGGCAGGTAGGTATCGGTTTCAACGGGCCATGCCACAAGTGCGGCCTGAAAGGCCGTCCCCGGTTCTTGCCGTTTTCAGAGGGTTTCATTCCAGTGAAAAATCAATGAAAATCAGTGATTTTGCAAGCGCGATATCTCAAAAACCAGTGGAAATCAAGTGTATACATTAAAGCTTATTGCATTCGTCTTGGAACGCACTATCGACCCAGGACTTCAGAAAACGTAGTGCCATTTATAAATCGAAACTTGACCATCGTATCTTTTAAAATAATAATCGATTAAAAAATTCGCTTGGGCTAAGTTGACAGACCCATCGAACCATGAATTTACATATTTTTTTCAAATTTTTATCTCCATTAGTTTAGGAGATAATGCGCTGTCCAGTCTACCGTGAGACACCCTGTACATTGTGCAAAGTCGATTTTCTCGAATTTGGCTAAAAAGCGCGTCATACTGCTTTGGGAAATTAAAATCCGAATGAAGACCTTCACGTGCAGTAAGTATAAACAATTTCTGACTTGGACAGTCCTGAAAGTCCCCCTGTCAGCCGTATCATCAACATTTTTTGTGAAAGAAATATATTTTTCTTTAGTTACAGGGAATACGTCAACGTGACCTTCGAAAGCGGTAGCTATTTTCTCGATAATGAAATGCGAATCGTAGGCGGATAAATTAAGGAAAACTATGGGGATATAAAACGCATTTTTATAATTTAAATTGCACTCCGAATGTGCTGAGTCTTTAAACCATCCGGATAGATGACAATGAGTGCGGACTCGTACATCTTCAGCCTTAAATGGTCCTTTCTTCATCTCCGCCTCGAAGCTGTACACGTGGACGGAGATGTTGTTCAATCCTCCAAACTTTCGAAGCTGCTCCAGGGACATTGAGAACTCAATGCCCTGTAGATTTAGCACGGACGCATAGCCGGTGTACGAACTTGAACGATGAGGGTATCTTTGCGCGGGATGGAGAGCGGCGACCACTGCTCACGTGAAATAGGCATTGTCCGAAGATTGCACACTAATTGTCACTTTCTTCAGCGACAATTCCCTCAGCAACTTGATGTGACATCCCGCGCGCAGCGGATTGTACTTAATGACATTGACGGTCAGGTTGGGGATTCTTGTCAATGACCATCCGCTGTCGCGTTCCTGGAACTCTTCCAACGATGCCACATAGGTGGGTTCGATGATACATCGCTGATACCACTCCTGCATATAGAATGTGCCGAAGAGTTCGCAGTTTTAGCTATTGATGCTTTTACAAGCATGCTTGTCACCCGTCACAAATTCGCCGTTGATCATCGTGTTCACTTGGAGGTTGTGATGTTTCCTCAAAGCGCCCGCACATGCTCCAGCACAATGGTCGCCGCATCCTGGAGGAAGTTGCGCGGTTCAATCTAGTTCGAGGCTAGCACGACACTAGTTAATACACAGCTATCGAACGCAGTTTCTATTTCGCGCCACAAAAGTCCTGTGGTAGAATGTTGTTACGTGAGGTCGTTAATTTTAAAGCGACCGAGCGGTTGAGTCTAATTTTTCTCACGCAACGCTTAACGAATTAAAGTTATTATTGTAACTTTGACATAATTAGATTATTATGCAAAGATTCCTTTCGTCTACACCCTATACAGGTCGCCCGATCAGGATATGGTATTTTGGTGAGACTAATTCAAACAAAATGAGACAAGATTTAAATAAAATATTACCATGTATTAGAGCTCTTACTTTTGATCCGTCGGGTACCCGGGTACCCGGAAATTACCCGAGATAACTTCAAGAAATTGAATGTAGTATTGTCAGTGATTGTCTGTAGTATAGTTTGATGTTAGCCAAATATGATCGAACAATACCACATTTAATGTCTTGAAGTTGTTTCAGGTAGACGGGTACCCGACGGGTCAAAAAGTAAGAGCTCTACCATGTATTACAAAAATATGTAAAAAGGAAGATCAAAAGGTGGTACAAAAATGGGGAATCAATACATGGATTTTTTAAAAGAGTCTTAGATGATTCACGAATATAAAAGGCGCAAATATTTTATGGACGACAATTGATCGAGGAAAACCCCGCAACTCATTAAGTGAGTTGGATCAATGTTTACGCAATTTAGTTCTAACTTTTCAAAACGAATGATTTAGGAAAATTATGTAATCGCAATATAATTACACAAATTAATAAGATTTAACAAACGCGGTACACGCCGAAAAAGGAATTAGACAAATTATCAAGGGAAAACCCACAACTCACTAAACTGTTTGGATTATTTGCTAATTCCGTACAATGACATAGTTAAAATCACTCACCGATTCGATACGAAGAGATTGTTAATTTTTAGAACCGCTTATTCTTTGGATGTTAATCTCTCTCTCTCTCGGTTATTCGCTTTCTCTCTGGATGTCAATCTCTCTCTCTATCTGTGTGACCTGGAGGAGAATGCGGTTAATGGTGAACCGAAGACATTTCACACAATACACTAATACCGATGTCGTTTTACAATATATTGTATTTAAATATTAATCGTAAGAATATAAGAATTAACGATAAATGGTTAAAGTAAAGATTTAAACGGTAGTATGTGTATAAGTCTCTACGGGACTGATTGTTTCCACGTTATTATTGCACGATGGAACTCTAGCTCACCAACTATTTTGAAAAAATAGTGATGTCCCTCGGACAGAACAACTACGCACTACGCGACTTGCTAGCTGACTGCCACGAACGATCGCAGAGTAGGCCGGAGGACTCGGGACTTTGAACAAAGAGTGCCAAAATTGCTGAGTCCGCACCTTGTGCACACGGGCCCAACCGTCGTCGCTTCGGACCGTTCCCAGCCTCACAGTGCTTAGGTTTTTCAAAATGTTATCGCATCCGGCGTTCTAAGAACGTCCCGCAGGGTCGAGTTTTTTCATGGGAAACGCAGTGGCGTAATGACTTATATAAAATTATTATCATAATTCGATATGTAGATCATTGACAATTGATCGAGGGAAACTCCCATAACATGTGATGGTTGAATCAATTGTCAATGATGGGGAACAGAAATTCAGCAGGGAAAAAGAAAAATATAAAATGGTCAGTACAGAGGAGCAGTGGATCAATGCTTGGCTTCGAAATGCTTATCGCAATGCGCATTCTAAGAACGTCGACGGCGTTGGAAGATTATTGTCAACGTCTTCCATGGGAATATGCCGTGGCGTGACAGCTTCAAGCTGGATTAAATTATAACTATTGAGAATTTTCACACATAATAGACTATTGATTGAGGGAAATTCCCATAACACGCAATGGTTGGATCAATTGACAACATCTATGAATTGACTGTAGCGAAAAATATGGTGTGAATGTAGCAAAAATTTAGAGATGAATTTAAAAAGTAACCGGCACGTAACAATCACACCAACGATTGTTGAACACCGATCGATAATCCAGGACGTTTTACTCGGCTGTGTTCTTCTAAAGATTCGATACACTCGTACCGTTCTTGCCACGCGAGGTACTCTTCCCGGGAAATCAATCGTGTAGATTGATCCAACAATTGGCGTTCTACTTGCGGGAATTCTTCCATGGTTGTAAATGGAATGTAGATGTACATAATATCTTTTCCCCGCAATACGTTGCAACGATTTGAGGCTTTATACAGTGTAGAGCACGCTTTTATGGCCGGTACCACGATTTGCTATCTCTGTTAAATTCTTTTGGTGTACCCCCACCCTCGAATGCATTGCATGCAAAAAATGACGATTCGTCCCATCATGGTTCTATGCAGTTTCTGTCTACACAGCATAATTCTTTCCATGATTCACGCGTATGACGAATTAGATATCACGATCGTCCGACATAGTTTCTGCTGACACCACATAATTCTAAGATTCGACGTTTCCAAAAAGAATTATATTACATGCAACACGTGTCGAGACTTTTAACCTTGTGGGAGGCTCAAATTACATGCGATAGTGCGATATGCTGCGACGTTAAGATTGAAATACATTATGGAAAAATTTGTAGCTTTAGAAAGAAATGCGATGGTGGGGGAAGCAATTGCGCCTCTATTTAAGCCGGCTATTCCATCAATCGCTCAGTCGCCTCAGGGGGTTTGACGGAACAGACGGTACTTAAAAAAAAAAAAAAAAAAGTGCAGTACCAGTGCTGAAGTAAACGTCGGACGCAAGAATTATTACGTTCCAATCATGCGAGATAATAGCATAACTCCATGTGGGAAGTATACATTTGACTGGTGAGGATTAATTTTTTACATCTTCTAAAAAAATTTTAAGTTTATTCCTGATACGAGCAGACAATTTCATAGCTTTGATTGTTCTCTTAGCCCGGGCTAAGCATCGCGTATCAAGGTCAGAATATACGTATTAACATCGCTAGACGGCAAATATTTGGGAATTGTAGAATTCTGTAGAATTTCTTCTCGACGACAATCGTGGGAATCATCTCACATTCTCATGGTCTCCATGGTTTGTACTAGCCGCAGCAAGTACAATCATCGAACAACGTGCACAATTACCTGCATAAGAATCGCTATAGATTAGTGAATTAATGATTGATTTTTGTCGGATCTATGATTATCCTATTGTAAAGATGAAAATGGATAATAAGTCGCTGCATTTCAAACCGAATACAGTAAGATGTTTGTTTAATCTTGAGCAGTGTATAGACTATGTGTATCCGCGGCTGCACGAAACTGCAGAATATGTGAGGATAAAATTTTCAAATTTTGTTAACGTATTGCAACAGAGTGATGTTGCCTGCGAAACATTAGATACGCTTCCTGCTGCTAAAATCATACGTGATAGCGAATGTAGATTGTGAACTGTTAGCATTATTGATATTGTAGCTGAAACTCGTAGGAAAAAAGTTAAATTTTATTTATATTTTTTTAATTTTAAATAAATTTCTTAAATGTATATTATTTCTCCATTGTATTTATCCGTCTTCCTCCTTCCCTCCTCACTTAATTTTAAGATTCGGCGTTTCCGAAGAAAGTATCATATTTCATTCGAGCGTTCTTTGTACCGTGAAAATGTCATCATCCCTCACGGCTGCTCCAGAGGAGTCAAATTATGCGTAATCGCGCGGTACGCCGCGACGTTAAATCGGAACGCTTTGAATTATTGTTAACATTAGAATGTTTGCTGCATATTTTGTTTGAAAAAATATGTCTGTTTGTTACATATTGGCTCGCTAGATCGTTGATTCGAAAATTGTTATTTCTCTGCTTTGCGGACAAATTTCCATCACATATTGGTATGGAAAAAAATTTCAGCTGACGCCGCATAATTCTTCCTATGATTTGCGCCTCCTTCGCGCTGCCAAATGATGTCATCCCGAACGGCTGCTCCAGAGGATTCAAATTACATACGATCGCATGATACGCTGCGCCGTTAAATCGGAACGTTTTAAAAATATGCTAGCTTTAGAATGCATGCGATTGTTCCGCCATATAGTGCTGTCTCTTCCCTCCCCCGAATTTAAGTTTAAAGTAATGCCCTCCCTTTCTCATCCCCCGAATATGTTGGTTTATAAAACGTCTATCGTTCTCGACATCGTCCGAAACAATTTCTGATAAATTATTAAATAATTTCTGCAGCATATTGGTTTAGAAAAATTTTCGGGGGCCGTCCCCTCCCTCGGTTAGGTTTGAAAAAAATTTCGAGGTGGGCGGCCAAGGCCTGAAAAAGATTTTCGGGGGTAAGCCCCTCCCTCTGAAAACTTTCCTGCGGTGTGCCAGGTCTGGAGAGGTCTTCGCGGCGGATCGGTCAGGGCTGATCCCCTCCACGATTATGGCTTCCCTCACTCCGCGGCTAGTGCGCGCGCAATCAGTCTTCTATTTCCCGCTCCCCCCGCGCCCAGAGTTCCCTCCACCACGCTCCTCCGCGCGGACCCCCCCCCCCCCCCCCGCCTCTCATTTCCCCATGGCTTAGAACCCGCTTAGCCTTACTACTTCGACTGAATATCTAGATACGCCCAAACCGCCTGAACCCGAACTTTCACTAACCCGCGATACCCGACCGTCGCCGCCGAGTGCTTATCCAAGCCGCCTGTACCCGCGGCGGATGTGACGGGTGATCGTTGATTTCTATCCACTCGAGTTGCCCGAACAGTCACCAGTCACGGGTAAGTGCGAGTAACTGTGTGGGCAACAGCGAGATCGGACACGCGTGGTGACGTTATGACTGGTGACTGCTTCGGGCGTTTTGGCTATCTCCGCCGTTCGGGTGTCTCGGGCGATTAGAAATCAATACTGGCATATCCACCCGTGGGAACGGGTGGATCAGGTGAATCGAAAGACGGCCGGGTAACAAGCAGGTTGTCCCGCGATATACCCGCCCGTTAGAGAACTCAGGCCCGTAGCTGTATCACGGCACGTCACGCTCGCTGTTTCCCACCCCTCCACCGCTGCTCGGAACGTCATCATTGGTCGCAACTGTGGTCACCACTTTGCTGGCTGCCCTGGTCGGCATTATGCCCGGCATCTGGACACACCTGAATTAAATTGTGATATAAATAGTTCTTGAAAAATGACGGACTGGAAATTCAATGTTAGAAGTGGAAATATTTATGTACAGATAGTACCTATACTCTTTTAGATGGACCTATTTCTTATCGATCAAATGCACTCTGTATTTGTAACCGATGCAAAACTGAGCTCTCATCCGATCGTGCAAACTGTTAGCAATCCTGATGAAATCACCGCAATTTTTGACGAGATATCTTATAAAAAGGTGATTAATTATCCTCTTATTCGTGCAATAAAGTAACATTAAATAGCAATGCTTTTACGTATATTGCAACATATTTGATCAAACTCCAGGGATCGTCAGTTATTCGAATGATGGAGAACTTTATTGGGCCTGACGCCTTCTACGGAGCCATTTCCATATACTTGAATAAATTCATGTACCACAACGCAGAGACAGCTGACCTTTTCAAAATCATGCAAGAAGTCTCACCAGACCATCTGAACGTGACTGCTATTATGGATACGTGGACCAGACAAAAAGGTTTTCCAGTGGTCAACGTGCAAAAGTCTGGCAATAAATACATATTGACGCAGAAACGATTTCTTGCTGATCCTGATGCTCAATTTGATTCTTCGGACTCCGAATATGGGTAAATATACAATCCTGTTAGTAATATATTAATATATTTATGACGTTAATAATATCCTTACGCAATCAATTTGAAATATGTTACTGTTCACGAAATGTTAATTAATGTATTTTGTTTCCAAGATACAAATGGACTATTCCCATCACTTACATCACGAATAGGACATCCAAGTCAAATCTTTTGTGGTTCGATAAGAACGCAGATAACTGTAATTATTCGTGTCTTTTAATACTTTACACTTTTCACAATAAGCAATTAGGCCTAATAGGGTATAGCCGTTAAGATGGTCAAATGTGTTCCTGAACCGAATTCAAATCCCGATGAGTCATTCGAAAGATTATAAAAAAAGAACGATTTGCGCGAAGTTTCCACTTTGTATCTCGACCCGGGGGGTTAGTAAAGAGTAAAAATAGAAAATCAGGTTTGTGCCGAATTTCTTCTATACCAGCGGATAAAAAATTTTGAAAAAATTCAGAGGCATATTTGTTATCGGTGCACATATTAGGGAATCGTTTCAGATTTTTATATCGAAAAATCAAATGGTGAAAAATAAAAAACGTTGTGTATCGAAGCAGGCTTAGTACTATAATTATATTTTTACTGTAAGTCCGTGTCATTGTTGCCATTATCGTGAACACTTTTCAGATTTTTCAAATTGATGCCGATTTTTTTTGCCGTTTTTTCCTTCTCAGAGTAACTAATAGGTCGAACTTTCATACATACTTTATAGAATAAGTTTTTTATGCAATCTTCAATGTTTTCACATACAGCGAAACAGCGTAGGAATCAAACGAACTAAACATGCTGTGTTATTACAATCTAAAATGTCTATTATATTTTCAACGGCGTCAATGGCGCAGCGGTAAAGTGTCCGACTGTTGAATCGCTGCGAACTTTTTGAACGTAGGTTCGAGCCTCGGAACTTCTAAGTCCCCATAGGGTCATATTTTTTTCACATTAATTATGAATTTTTTCGATTGAACAAAACAGGACGTGAATGAATGCGCACAATGTTAAAGATAAATTCAGCGAAGCAAACTAAGCGTCCTTCTCTAAACGCAATGTGAACGGTAATGAACAAGATGGATGATTCTTTCCGGTACGCGGCGTCTCGAACCTTCTGAATTGAAAACCTTCGGAAATCTGATTGGTGGATCGATTGTCGCTGAGTTTTGATTGGCCAATCGATTGTAGATCAGCCTTGCATTTAGCTGCCCAGGAGGTGCTGCTGTGAGTTTGGGTACGGTGATGAGGTGAACTAAGGTCGGTATCAAATATATTGGCCGGTGAGTTTGTTTTCCCGATCAGCGATCGAGGAGAAATCAACCACCACCATCTGACGATCGTGGATTTGTCAGTTGGAGTTCGGTGGCCCCCGAAGGGTATGGTGGGGTAATGCGAACGCTGCTCGGCTCCGCCTGTAACGTAGCTGTATGGCTGTTGTTTATTCTTAACGTAATAGTTGTGTGTGTTACGAAGCTATGCGTAGACCAATACGGGATGAAGCTGTCGAGAAAGAATCAATCTTCTGACCAATAACAGTCTGAATATTTTAGGCCTTTTTTTTTCTTTTTTTACGTGGTGGAAATCCCTAACGGATACCCCTCACCCCCGGGGGAGGGCGAGGGGTTATGTGGGGCTTGCACCCACTAAAACCACCACGGTGATCTTCCTCGCGCGCGGAGTTGCGCGCCTGAGGGGGAGGACTTACGCGAGAGCAAACTAGCGATACATTCGCTTGCCCCCCCCCCCCTCCTGCGCATGAGTGCAACTCCGCGCAAAAGCCTGCAGGGTCCTCCCTGGTGGAATATTTTAGGCCTTTTTTTTTTTTTTTTTTTTTAACGTGGAGAAATCCCTAACGGATACCCCGCCCCCCGGGGGAGGGACGGGGTTATGTGGGGCTTGCACCCACTAAAACTCCACGGTGGTCTGCCTCGGGCGCGGAGTCGCACGCTCGAGGGGAGGGACTTGCGCGGGAGCAAACTAGCGATTCATCCGCTTGCCCCCCCCCCCCCTCAGCGCTATTGCGATCTCCGCGCTCTACAACCCCGCGCTATAACGGCTGGGTCTTCCCTGATCTTCGGCGACGCTGGGGGCCGCATTTTGATGGTGCTCTTTTGGGGTGAGAGTGCCCCCCGGCACTCCCACCCCGCGACCCCCGCGATCGAGCGATAACCCGGACGCGGCCCGAAGGGCCGCGGCCGGGCAGGGAGAGGGCATCGGGTCGAATGATCTTCGGGACCGCTCGTTGTAACGATGAGCGGCCCCGTCGACCGCCGAACTCGCCCTCCCGCTCGATCGCCTATCCTCGGGAGCGCGCTGGTAACGGCGCTCGTGGCGCGGCTCCTGGGGGAGCAGCGGATGGTCGGCTGCTCCCCGAATATTTTAGGCCTAACCCAAACCTATTCTGACATATATGTCATTATAACACGTGGTGGTTTCGCTGCATGTGTGCGTACCACACGGGCACCGAATCCCCACTGCACGACCAGCAGGCGTAGCCCCAGAGAGAGAGTGAGAACGTTGAGAAAAGGAGCATCGAGCAGGCAAGCGGTATGGTGGGAGAATACCCCTCACGAAACTCACCGGCCAATATATCTGATACCGACTTTAAGTGAATCTCAAACACACTGGTATAGGAGAAATTCGGCAAAAACCTGATTTTCTATTTTTACCCTTTACTGCCCCCCCCCCCCCGGGTCGTGGTACAAAGTTGAAACTGAGCACAAATCGTTTTTTTTTTATAATCTTTCGAATGACTCATCGCGATTTGAATTCGGGGCACATTTGACCATCTTAACCGTATACCCTTTGTAATTGTTTACTGATATTCGATAAAAGTTTATTAATATTGAGTATTATTTATGTATTTTTTTAACTATAATCGGTGTATGAATATCGTAGTGGTGATTGAGTTCAACGAGACAATCGAGTGGATTAAATTTAACACGGATGAAGTTGGATATTATCGGGTTAGTTATGAAGCGACAGAGTGGGAGACCCTCAACCACCTCCTTCGATATTATCATAAGGTAAATGATATGAGTGAATAAATAATACATGTACATGTTTAAATAATATAATTTGAATTTCGACCGCAAAAATTGTTCTAATTAAAACAGATGATTTCGGCGCACTGGTTTGGTCTATTAAACAATTAATGAAAGGATCACTTGCTAACCGACCCGCGTGTCGCACGTTCCTAGCAATGAACGTTGTGTTTATTTAAAAGAAGAATATTTATATCTACAAGCATACGCAGTATTTTTGTATAACTTCCCTTGAAAATGGTCATAATCATTGACCGAAACATTGAAATTTGATAAAAATTCTTAAAATTGCAAACTAGCATTCATTAATTGTTTAATAGACCGAACCAGTGCACCGAAATCATCTCTTTTAATTAGTACATGTACATGTTTATTATTATTTACTATGTATATTTAAAATGTAGATATATAATTGTATGCTAGCGTGCGTATGTCTTTGCGAGTGCGGTTATGTAACAGCGCCTTTAATAAGAGGATTGTGAGCAACAGCACGGCGCTTACCCGAGGTCCGTCTATTGTTCAGTATCCTCATTTTTAACTCGGACTTGCAATTTTTCTGACATGTATTTCCGTATTAACAAAACTTGTATCATAAATTACACGTTTTTCATGAAATCAAGTTTCATCTAAATTGCAGAGATTGTCAGTGTCAGACAGAGCGCACCTTTTGGAAGATGCGTTCAGTTTGGCAGCCGCTGGAGAACTCGATTATGGAGTAGCAATGAATATGACGGCGTACCTTCCTCAAGAACATCACGCTGTTCCGTGGAAAGTAGCGGCGTCGAAGTTAACAGCCATCGATACTTTGTTATCATCGACCAGTTCATCATCAAAGTTCAAGGTAAAGTGACATTTCGATAGGTATTGAAAGTTAGCACCCCCAAATTCGAATTTTTGGTAAAAATCGATGGTATTCGTTTATCCAACAAAATGTTTCGTTTGTTTATCCTTCAAAAAAAAAAGTTATGACCAAATTAAGAAAAGTTGTCATCAGTACCCCCATGAACTATGAATATTTTCCGCTTCTTTTTAGGTTGCATACGATTGTCCACAATTAATACACGTTTGTCCACCTCCCAGAATGAATTATTAATAAACATCGCGGAAAAGAATGATACGGCTGAACCAATCACATTTATGTTCGATTTTTTGTTAATTAAACGATGGGATCGTTTATACAACAATGGTTTTCGATTGCCTAGATGTAGTAGACGTTTGTCCACCCAAGGATTTCGTAATTTAAACGTGATCGGTTCTGCAGTACCGCTATTTTTCGTCATTTGTATAAATAATTCGATTCTGGAAGGTGGGCAAACGAAAATGTTTGATGGACAAACGTGACCAAATTGTGGAAAATCGCACCCCATTTTTAACAAATTGATAAGTGTTCATGGAGGATTCTGATGATTCTGACATATTTTCTTAATTTGGTATATATATATTTGGTAGTATATATTTTCTTAATATCTTTTTTTTTTGAAGATTGGACAAATGAAAATTTTGGTTGGGTAATCATAGACAAATCGTGGACAATCATTTCCCACTGACAAATCATTAAAGAATTTTCATGGGGGTGCTGGTGAAACTTGTTTTGTCCATAACTTTTTTTTTAAGAATGGAAAAATGAAAATGTGTGTTGGAAAAACGATGGACAAACGAATGAAAATTCGTATTTGGGGTGCTAACTTCAAAGACCTCATTTGGATCGTATTAGATCAGACTTGGGAATTAAGTGAACTTTTCGGACGAGTTTCAGAAGCAACACCCTCTTTCTCCCGCCGCGCGTCGTGGTCCCCGCGGCGGCCCAGTTTCTTGGAGCGCCTCAGGCCTGTAACATATGAACCGAGAGTGGCGCATTCGGGCGACATATTATCAATAGGTTTCCACATCGTGCGAGAGAGCACGATTGTCGATGCATTATTATTTTGTCGACGCTCCACGCGCGTTTCACGTAGTACGCACCTGTGCTGGCTCGAGCATTACGGCCGTCGTTGTGACCAAGACGCGCGACGGGAGAAATAGGGTGTTGCTTCTGAAACTCGGCCGAAAAGTTCATTTAATTCCCAAGCCTCTGTATTAGATCATCGTGAAGGTACCGCCAATAGATTGGCAAGTTCAAAATCGAGTTCAAAATCATGTGCATTCAAACTATTTTTAATTATATCTAATGTGTAATTGGTCTACGGAATTTATGAATGATTCGAACTCTATGTAATTAAAAATATCCGAACTAACATCATATTATTTGGATACATTTTCATCAGAGAAACATCTCCCATCGATTGGTCAGTACCTATTCTAAATGTGGAACGAGCTGTCCAAACTTTTCCGACAAAAGTGATCACTCGAAAAATCCTGATTGACTGGAAACGATATTTTGGCAAACCTTGAGCTACTTAACGTGTTAGGCATCTTCGCCAAAACTGCCTTCGTTACCATGCATGTGGACAGTACGTAGTTGATGCTGTGTTGTGTGTGTGCGTCTTGTACATATACATACATACAAAATACGGCGTATACAGAGCAACAGAAGCTCGTAAGTGATCCCATCCATTGACGTCACCACCCTAAATCTTTCGAAAAGCAAGATTGATACTTGATACGATACAATACAGATGTAACAATTTCGGCAAATGTTGTCGAGATACTACTGCTCTGTATAACCAAGCACTCGGAACGGTTAAGAGAGCGTGAGTAAGTTTGTGTGAGTGCATTGAGGTATTGTCTAGAAGAGTATGTATGTATGATGTCGCGAAAAGTGAATAAGAAATCCATCCGCTGTTCGAGAATGTTCTAGTTGTCTTGCGGCTGATATGAAAAGGAAAAAGAGAGAGAGGGGGAGAGAGGGAGAGGAGAGGGAGAGGGGGGAGAGGGAGAGAGAGAGACCGAGAGAGATTGATTGATTTATTATTTATTAGCTTTCTCAACTATATTCAAGTACATTTATATTACATCACATCTGTTATAACGAATTCTTTTACCATTTTCTTAAATATGTATAAAGTTCCACAACGTTTTACTTCATCTGATAGTGCATTATACATTAATACTCTTTCATAAAATAGACTTTTTTGGGCACTTCGCGTTTTACGAAAGTTAACTGCAATATTTCCAGCTTGCCTGGTTTGCATTGCACTTTCATCGCCTACTACTCTTAGCCTATTTCTTAAATGCTCCGGAAACATATCTTTTACAATCTTAAAGACAAATATACACATATTATAGTATAGCCTCTGTATTACAGCCATAAACTGCAACGCTTGCAGCACAATACTCAAAATGAGGTGCTATGATTGTCTTGTATATAACACATCTAGTATATACTGTAATATAATTTCCCACTCAATTCAGAAAACTTGGTTTTTTCCTATTTTCTTTAGCATATATTCACAATGGTTTGTAAATTGTAGTCTATCATCAATAATAACACATAAATACTTTATTATTTCCACCCATTCTATTCAGTTTTATCCAAGCATTTCGCAGCCATACTACCTTCTAACTTCTTTCTTGTACTTCTAACTATCATATATTTCGTTTTCCCTGCATTCATCTTCAGTATGTTAATATTCATCCATTCTTCCACTACATTAAATGCTACATTCATTTTCCTCTCCACCTCCATACAACTTTCACCTGTTATATACAGTCGCGTCGGAAAATAAGTTAATACTCTTGAAAATCGCATAACTTTTTTAAAATTGGTCCAAAAGACTTGAGTTTTTTCTTAGAAGCTAGCGGAATTAGTTTTCTGGGTAACGTATTTGGTCGTTTTGAAAAAATGTACTTGGTCTGAATAACAAAAAAAAAATAGTAAAGGTCGTTTTTTAAAACTTTTTTTGTGAGCCTGTAATGAAAATTCAAAAAATCCGGTTGTAGATTGTAATAAGTTGTATACATGCTGAAAATTTCATCTAAATAGGTTAACGTTGCTCTCAGCTATAAACGCTTAAAGATCGCAGAATAAGGTCGAAAATCGCTGATTTCCGGGAATTTATATGGCACTCCATATTCCGTAGACAATAACTTACGGCCGATTTCTTCACCTTCAGTAATCTTCCAGTTAGAGTTATGTTCCACGTAACTGCCAAATGATAGGATCCAACTGGTCGACGAGTGTCACATGGTAGCATCTAATTGGTCGTTCACTGACCGGGACTTTAGTCGGAAGTGAAGAAATCGGGCATTAGAGCATACATCATTACGTTTCACTTGCTGCATTCTATTTGTTAGATACGATCTAAACCACTCAAGAACCGCTCCTTTCAAGCCATACTGGTACAATTTCTCTAATAACCTATCGCTATCAATCGTCTCGAATGCACACTTAAGATCCATAAATACTACTCCTACCATTTTTCTTTCGCTAATTATTAATTTCCATTCATCTATGATTGTTTGTACTGCTGTCTCACATGAATAATTTTTCCTACATTCCGACTGCTGTTCCGTTATAATATTATTAATCTCCAAATACCTTTCAATTTGTTTATTCAGGGTTTCGTCTCACTGGGCCTTGAATATGTGCGCACGCTCACACAAGCTAGGAAAAGCGTGTACGTATACACGATGTAGTAAACAATCCGTTTCAATCAACTTACGTCGTGGAATCGGCAAGAAGGAAGCTTTTGCGGGTATAGTTGCCTCCAGCAGACATCCGTGCAGACGGATCTGGTGCGTTTGAACGTTAATAAGCACCGTATGTTGAAATAATAATGAATTTATGACTCGAAAAGTGACAGAATTGAGGTTTGAGTAGATTAGCGCAATTAACGGAGAAGCCTTGAAGCCTCATTCTGTCATTTTTCGAATCATAAATTCATTATTATTTCAATGTACGGTGCTTATTAACGTTCAAACGCACCAGATCCGTCTGCACGGATGTCTGCTGGAGGCTACTATACCCGCAAAAGCTTCCTTCTTGCCGATTCCACGACGTAAGTTGGTTGAAACGGATTGTTTACTACATCGCGTATACGTACACGCTTTTCCTAGCTTGTGTGAGCTTGCGCACACATTCAAGGCCCAGTGAGACGGCACCCTTAACTACCATCTCAAGTACCTTCTTATATATTCATAGCATATTAATAGGCCTATATTTGCTTGCTCTTCTTGGTTTCCCTACTATGTTTTCCATTCTTCTAGGAAGCAACCTTCGCTTAATGATACATTTATTATACTAACAAATTCTTCCCGTATTACACAAAACACCGCTTTTAATATATCACTACTTATTCCTTCTGTCGCACCCTTTTTCTTTGGTATGTGACGTCCCACTATTTTTCGCGCGGTACCAAACTAAAATCTCTATCATAAATATTGAAATCACTCCACCAAAGTCCTTCAAACTCAAATATTACCCCTTTTTCCCAATCGCTGATCACCTTGGCGATGTACCTTAGGGGTCCCCATCTCAAGATGATCGGTACGAAACCTCCTTCGCCTATTCGCCTTACGAGGCACAAATCCCTTATTCACATTATTTCTAAACAAGTCCCTCACCCCAAAAACCCCTTAAATCGAGACCACGTCTCACCCCTTCTCTAAGACCCTCCAAATCAAGACCACAATTACCCCTTTCCTATTAAAACACCCAAAATCCATTCGCTGGGCCGAGCACCACCTTTTCACGTGCATAAAAACCCCAGAAGTATAATAGCGACGAATATTTGGTGTACGTGACAGATATGCGTCTACTAATAGACGCACCTTTATAAAAACCCCGGAAGTCCTACTGCGACTTATTTTCTTAATGTGTCAAGGCCGCTACCGCGCGTATCCCCGCGACAACCATATAAATACGAGGGGACCGAGATAAAATTCCTCTTTCGACAATCGCTCTTTCGTCAATCTCTCTTTCGACGTGCTATTTCGACAATCACCCTTGTGCACATATAGTGCAAGTGCTGCGAAAGTTTATTTAAACCAAGTGTATAAAAATCATCTCAATCATTTTAAGCATTTACTATTACCATTTATATTATTGAATATCACCAACATACATATTATCTTGCTTAACTACTGCTTATTGCCTTCTATATATATTTGTCTTAGCAACGCTTATTGCGATCATATTATTTTGTATTCTAAACGCTTATTGCAATCATATTATTTTGTATTCTAAACGCTTATTGCGATCACATTATTTTGTCCTATCAACGCTTATTGCGTTTCATATTATTTAGTATTCATAACTCTCATTGTTTTATATAGAATTTATTGGTTATTTCCATGTGTTTCATGTTCATATTCTTATATTGACATATTTATATAAACATTATGTGCTAATGCTAAAAGTCTAAAGCATTATTATAAAAACTAACCGTCATCACAATAACGGTGCATGGCATATTGGCGTGCATCCAAATAAAACAAACGATCTTATATTCAACCACGCTTCGAATTATTGAGTTAATCCTTCGGCAACGGAGATCCCGAAACATAACAGGCAGCCGCAACAGCTGATCGCGGCGCGTGAACGCGAGAGTGTTCGCAGTGTTTACTAACGTTCTTTCACATAGGCCTTGTATCGCCGTATGCCTAAACATATTTCGCGGAACTATTATGGGTAAATTTTACCTGAATGCAACGGTAAATCCAATTACCGGGCCAAACCAAAACAAGTGCTCTAACGGATGTCTCCTCAGTACGTATTCGGTTACTAAACCTTCCATGGTCGATCAGAGTGCTGGATAACAAATTCGTGCCAGATCTCCCTCAAAACCCTCAGTGTGCAGGATAACAAATTCGCGCCGGGTCTCCTTCAAAACCCTCAGTGTGCTGGATAACAAATTCGCGCCTGACTCTTCCCTCAAACCTCAGAGTGCTGGATAACAAATTCGCGCCTGACACTTCCCTCAAAACCCTCAGAGTGCTGGATAACAAATTCGCGCCTGACTCTTCCCTCAAAAACCTCAGAGTGCTGGATAACAAATTCGCGCCTGACTCTTCCTCCTCCCCCCCCCCCCCCCCTATAGTCATCGTTCCTAAAGACCTCACCCGGGACGTGACAGGTAATTCCCTAACAATTTGATTTAACTGCTCCCCCGTAACCATTTCGTATTTTTCCATCTCTCCCTTAATGTCAATGACATAAATAATTATTCTACTTATAGTCGTACTATTATTTCCCTTTATGGATTGTATTATATCCTTAATGCTTTGTATATAATATAAGTTGAATTTATCAGCTAAATTGTACTCTGTACTGTTATTCAATATCTCGAAATTTATATTGTCTAATGCTTTTGTCCATAATGTGTGTACCATACTATTTATAAGTCTCCTCGTTCTTATATTAACATATATATGGTGGTACTACATCTTGTTTATTCCGTAAGTTATATTCAACCAGCTTCGTAAAATCGTCCGCATTAAATCTACTGCAATCCCTACCTCTAAATTCTTTATATTTATTTACATTATTTTCCATACTGAGTATTACTTTTAACTAGAGCTTTTGTTTGGCCCGGGTATCCGGTGAGACTTCGGGTAGACAAAAATTACCCGAGTAAATGAGATGTGATGAAATAGTGGAGAATTTCGATTTGACAGCCGATCGTCTTTCGACTTTCGATCATTTTCGGCTAACATCAGTAATGAACGGAATAAACTTCAAGCAATTGAATGTGGTATTGTGTGCGCGTTACGATTATGAATATTATGCTAAAATGTGTTTTGATCAGAAATTTGGAACGCCGCACTACGCGAAATGAGCGGTGTTGAGAAGCGCCTGGTGATGCGGGGGATGTATTAGTAGTTAGGCTATGAGAGTTCTGGCCCCTAGGGCGAAGGGGTGAGGCGGGACGGGGAGTACCGCGCTTTCTTCCGTGAGATCGGCGAGGAGGTGAGGCGGGGAGGGGTATACCGAGTTCGTTGGTGAGGGGGAAGACGTCACAGAGTAGGGGGATTCCAAAATGGCGTGGACCGAGTTCGTGGGCCAGGGTGGATGACGTCACAGGGGAAAGAGGTTTTCAAAATTTTCGAAATGGCGTCGCGCGCGCAGGTAGAGTTTGTGGGCGAGGCCGCTGACATCACAGGGGGGGGGGGCGGATTTTAAAAATTTCAAAATAGCGTCGCGCGCATGTCGTATTGGATGTTTAAGGTATTTTGGGTCCGCGTCGGTATTTGGGCCCGCCTTGGTAAATTTTCCAGGCTTTTCATTCATGTGGGAATGAACGGTAGATCGTCCGTCTTTTCCTTGCCCAGGGAGGCCCACTCCTGCCTAATACTTAATATGCACGGATAGGATATTGAGACTATGGTTTTAATAACTATAATAATTCTTTATTCAGTTTGGTTCTGTCTAATCGAGAGTCCAAGACACAATGAGGCAACGGCGTCTTCTCTCGCTCGACGCCACAGTGGCACGTCCTGTACAAAAAGCTGGCCAAAAGCCAAATTTTTTTTCTGATTTTTACAGATCTATGTATTGCATTTCATTTATGACTTATCAAAGCATGATTTTCCACTAATACCAATTTTTATTGTACGATCCTCTTAGAGATATGCGATCTCAAAGTTGTTAGTGTTATGATCTGGAACTTTTAGACCTGAATTGAAAGTAAATTTTACATTGAATGTGGAACTATTAACCTTTTTTTTTGTGCTGGCAGTTATCTGACATGCTCTAAGTTAATATAGATTCTGGTTTTATTGGTTTATTTCACTTTTTACAACTATGGTAGAGGAGAATACACGATTTATATATTTTTTTTCTTCACCTAAGCAAATAGTTATGTTACAAACGTGCTCAAGCGGCAATTTTTGTTGTAAAATAAAGTTTGGAGGTTCTTGATGAAAGGCCCGTTGTATTTTCCTGCGATAAATTGCGATCTTACGAGTTATTGTCATTTCTTTGCCGTCCGCACCGTTTATGGAGGGGTACATTTATGGCATGCGATCGGATTATCGTGTTTCCCCTCATTAGTATGCCTAATTCTATACCTAAGTGATCTTGCTAGTTTCAAAAGTAGTACATTTACAGCATGTAGTAAACATCCGAAACAGGCAAAACATAGTTATAATGACTTATTCAGCAACAACAATAGATACCAGCGGACACCTACAGTCTATTGACCGTCATAAACTGGCAATTCTTTGGAGCAGAAGAATACGTATCAGCTGGTCAGTTGTAGGTATGAAATTGCAAATTGTTTTACCACTATTTTCGAAAAGTCCCTTGCTTCTCCTTGCACCGAAATTTTTATTGAGACAGGGGAATATGAAACACACCCCCATAAAACATTTATAACACAAATACGTTACTCCCACTACATAAAGTTAAGCAATAGAAACGGACCAAAGTTGAGGATTATAAGAAACAAACAGTCGTTGAGGCGACAGACATCAGTCAAACTTCGTGATAGTTACATCGATCTCCATATCGAGTTTACACAATATCGGAATAGCGCAGTTTGTTTGTGCAATTTGTATAGTTTCATTGTGCAGTTTGGTCATACGTTGTTTTGAACTGTAAAAAGTGATAGTATTGGAAAGTGCTATGGAGCCAGTACCTGGAACTTCTCAAGCAGGTTACATTTCATTATCTAGGAATGAACTTGTACAGTGTCTTAGAAATTGTCCCTCAACCAGTTTTAAAGACAAGTGTAAACATTTGAACGAGTTCGTAAAAAAGGCTGTTGGATGTGAGGCACTGTCACAGGAAAACACGCACCGTATACAACACTTTAATTGCCAATGGAAAAGCAAGTGGGACACGTGTGCTAGAAATTACAATAATTTCTGCAATAAAAATCGTTCGTGGTTAGAGGATAGAGTGGAATTTCTTACAAGTGCAACATACAGTGAAAGCTTTGGAAGACCATCGATTGAGTTTTCTGATGGCAGCGAAAGATCCAAACGAAGAAAGACTGTAGAAGTACGAGCATGTTTCAGTTCTAATGAGCTCTGTTACGCTGCTCAAATGCAGCTCAGAAATGAAAAAGAATTAGATGCTGCCAATGTTATAAAAGACATAATTTCCTCGCCAAAACGTGTTAACAAATACATAGATGCACAGAGGCAATCCAATCTCCTGATAAAGTCATACTCACGCGATGACTTTATAATGATATCTATAACAGTGGGGGCAAAATTAAAAAAATATCAGTATAATATTATTAGAGATGCAGCCAAGATGCACAATAGCAAGTTGTACCCGTGTTATGTATCTATAACTAACGCCAGAAAGGACTGTTATCCCAAAAATATAATTGTTACTGAAGCATACGCAGAAGTACCTGTGCAAAGTTTGCTGGATCATACGGTTCTGAGGATACTTCAACATCAAGAGAAAATAATTACCGTGGACAAAAATAGTTTAACTAATCTTAATCTAATAGTTAAATGAGGCTGCGATGGGACATCCGTAATAAGCGAATATAAGCAAAAATTTGAAAACTACTATTTGCGATTCAAGCATATTTGGCTCCATATCAAAATGACACAGTACAAAATCACACATGCAATTTAGGACACATCATAATAGTGCGCATACAATTTTGAACACATGAAATTTATAGTGCACATAAAATTTAGGACACATACATTTTAGGACACATGCGATTTTGGACACATACATTTTAGGACGCATGCGATTTAGAACACATGCAGTATAACATACAATTTTTTTAGTAAACATCAGGATAGCCCAAAGCATGATTTCACACAGAAGATAGTGCACATACAATTTCCGGCATAGTTGCGAAATAGATGTGGCAAAGTTGCGGCATAGTTGCGGCAAAGTTGCAGTGCATCATTTCAACGCAACTATGCCGCAACTATACAGCAACAATTCTATGTCCGCTCCGTGCAATGTTGCACAGCAACGTCGCAGCAATCATACATCGACATTGCGCTGCAACCATGCAACGACGCAAGCAAGTGCAAGGTTACTGCAACCATCCTGCAACGTTGCCGCCACGATGTGTGCTGTATGGGTTAGAACAAATGCAATTTAACGCTCATTTCTTTAGTGCACAATGATAGCGCACACCAAGATTTCGCCCACAACCGTCTCCTTGTCGCCGCCGATTGTTTCACAGCCAATGGAATTAGTATTGGTTAGGGCTAGATCAGGGCGGGGGGAGGGGAGGCGTGCGCCCGCTCGCGGCCGTGTAAAGGTCGAGTTTCCTAGCAAAACTCGGCGGCCAGACACCGGCCACTGGCCCGCCGCGGCGGCTAGGCTCCAGCCGCGCAGTGTTCAGGGTCCCACTTTGGGTGGAGGAACGCACTTGAAAAGGTCTACGGTCAAGGATTCATACCTGCTTCGAAAATAAAATAATTTTTTATTCTCTATCGTATCGATATGGAAGTGACACCAATGAATTCCTTATGTTTTTTTCTGGTGAAAATAACACGAAATTTCATGTAAATCGGACTATTATTAACGAAGACAACTTGAAATGATATAAATGAATTTTTCATGGAATTTCCTTCACATGGTCCGAATTACGTCGTTCGTGGTATCAGTTTAATCCGCGAAATATAAGGAATCCATTGACGTTGTTTTTGCAAAGATCTGATGGGAAATGCGGAAATCTTGCACATTTCTGACTTTTTAATGATATTCGAACCCTTTCGAGGGTCGAATGCTATAAAATTCGGTGATGCACTGCGACGGGTTGTCCTCAAAGGACAGGCGCCGCTGGAGAATCACCCTGTATGTAGTAGTAGAGTAAAATACAACCTGCCATAACATCCAACTAAAAAAATTCTACACCAAGAAGGCTCGAAGCTATTATAAAATCAAACGGCAATCCCACAAATTATTAAAACAGTAAATATTTAGTTTATTTCCATAGTTTATTGATCTTTTATTTAACTGTACGAATACTTACTGCGCGTCTACTTCTGAACGTTTATCTCCTTTTATTCATATTTTTGTTAATGTTAAGGGGAATAAAAATTTGTTTATACAAGATCTATTGTACAAACATTTAAGAATATCTCAGGCTGATAGACCAAAGCGTCAGGTCAGAGTCGTGGTTTATGACCATATTGTCTCACGAGTCGGCGCAGCGTTAATAGTAGTACCTACGACCGGGTCCGAACCCATCGTACATACGAAAGCACCGACAAAGCAATATACGGATTAACTCATTGTCAGACTGAAGAATGTCTAAAATTAAAGACGGTACTACGTCCTTAGCTGCCCTTTAGAAATGCTGGTAAACAGATGTTGTCGAAACGTTCTTGGGTAAATATGAAATTATCGGTCGAAAACAACGAATTAATTCTCGCTTGGCTCTGATCCCGGTTTTGTCCAAACGCCCAATGCGCGTCAATCTCAAGAATAGAGAAAAAAAATTCAACATGCCACTTTTTCCAATCAACATGTCGAATCTTATGAAGCTACTTTACAAAACATTAGTAGTGTATCTGAAAAAATCGATAAGAAGTTTAGAAAATCTTCGTTTGAATCACAATGAGAATATTTTGAGCGTACAATCTTTTCTTTACATTTTAAAACCTTTATTTCTAGCATCTTTGATCCCTTCATCCAATTAGCCGATTGGACGGTTGCCCAAATATTGTATAATTTCGTAGGAATGTATTAACCCTTTCTGAACAGTATTTGGTACTTATATAGGATAACATACATACAGCTTTGCAAATATTTCTTCACTTACCACAGTATGCAGGTATATTTATCAAATTGTACTAGTTTTATTGAAAGTATTGACATTATTTTTTTAAATAACGCTAATCCACCGTATGAGTGGTATATTAATACTTTTTTTATGAACTTCCTTAATTATATTCGGCAGTTTCAGTGCGAAAAATGTGATGTTATTGAATTTTCCCCCATTTCTTGGCATTCAGCCTCACTGTGCGTGATAGAATACAGGTGATTACTCCATTATTGGTAAATATTGCCAAATCTTCTTTTCGCAGTTGCAAAGCCAAATATTTGTTGATTATAGAACAAAAAAGAAATGCGCTCGGAAGTTCCCGGAGGGTAACTAAAAAGCCGATAATTGCTGATATGTCTTCAATGAGCTTGTTATGGAAAATAACTGTATGTAACTAATTATTTGCTATTGCTTACCAAAAAAGATACTACTCATTTCGGTTCCCAAAATATTTGTGTATCTTTTATATTATCAAAATTCGAAAGACTCAATTCAAAATTTTCCACAAGAAAAATACATATACAAACTTTGACACGTGTTTACACACAGATCAGAATTAACCGCTACAATATTTTTCCCTTTTTTAGGAACTCATATTATTAGTTTACAAGAAATATATTAAAAAAATATAATCCCATAACTTTTGAATTCTGACTTGTTTCCTTATTTTTGGGATTCTGTTCCACTGTGGCGCTGGATCACCGCAGCGCGGCCGCGGCTACGACTCAGTTTGGAGGAGTCGAGCTAAAATCCGCCACGGCTGGCCGCGCGGCTGGTAGATTTCGCCATCATGGCGGAAAACAGACACTCATCGCATTGTGTTGCGTCTTGAGTAGCCTAGGTTGCTGCTGTAGCAGACGGGCGGCCGCCGCCGCTCGAAAACGCGGCTAGGAAAACGGTTACATGCTTCTCCATAAGAGCAGTGCTTAGGATTTGGCCGCCAGCCGCGTCCGCCGGCCGCTGCTAGGAAACTCGACCTTAAAGCATGGTAGCGAACCCATGTGACTTTGGAGGTGTTCAAAATGAGACTGCGGTTACAAATATCGTGCGATGGGGTCAATATCGCTATTGTTAACAAGGTCATGATTCTGAACATTTCCCTTTAAACTTTTTGGTGGTCGGCTTTGGTTTACGAGATATGTGAGAAAAACTTAACATTAGAATTACCGAGTTTAACACATACTCACATGGGTTTGCTACCACGCTTTACGCGCCCGCGAGCGGGCGCGCGACCCCCGCTCTGATCTAACCCCAACCAATACTAATACCGTCGGCTGTGAAATAGATTTCAATATATTATGCCGAAAGTTTTTAATGTTTTTACCAACATATGTCAAGATCAATGAAATCCGTGAGGAGGTAGCTTTCAATCTAGAGACGCGGTAGCGTCTCGACGCCAAGTACATGAAAGACACCCTGTATATGTCGAACTATCGCTACCGCTATCATTTACTCGTCGCCGGGCTATTCCAACCTAACCTGACATTTATTTTATTAATATTCTTATTACGCCTGCAATATTTTGTAAATTTAAAGGCATTTTTCTTATGTAAACCGCATATCAGCTTTCGAATAAGACCAATTTCAATAAAATCGGTTCACGCATGACAGAGATATCGTAATATCGTCTCATGGATCTGTCGAAAATGGTAAGATTTTTCTTCTTCTGATTCTCCTAGAAATTTTTCGTCATTAAACATTACGTATATATATTTTTCGTCAATACGTATACGCGTTACACGCAAACCTTCAGCCAAAACGAAACTAACACATGTTTCGTCATGTTTCGTCATGTTTCGTTCGTCAATCGCTATCTTCACTATGCAATCTACTCCAAATTTTGACAGCTTACAGCCAGGTTATAACCTGAGGAGTGTTCAGTAAGGTAGGTTGTCAAAATTTAAGATGCCACGTGTTTTTACAAATTTGTATCGTTGTATCATTGAATTGCAACCAAAATGCATAAATATAACCCATAACCACAAATTCAAACGAATTGAAATCAGCTTGTAACCACAAATCGAATCAATTCAATCGATATGCAATCAGTATATAACCACAAACCAGTATTACTTTTAATTATATATTATTACATTTTTTAACATAAGCGTTTTTAACATGCTCTTTGCGGCTTCGTTAGAGTTTTATGATTTGAAATTATATTTTAAGTCTCACAACGATCTGTTGATATTTCCTCAAGTTATTGCAATTTATGTTTAAAGAAATATTTATTTCGGACGATGAGAAATATTTTGTTTATAATTTTTAGCTCGAATATTAATGATTGAATAAACGAACTGTAAATAGAAAAAATGTGTGTTGTGACGAGCTTTACAACACGATATTTTTTAAAATACAAATTAACAACATTCAATTTTCCAATCCTTTTTAGCATTTGGACAATAATTTTTCGCATTTTCGAGTGCTAGTTCTCTTATTGCATCCGACCCTTCATTATTGTGCTGCACGTTAAAAAAACTGCATCGAAATTGATCCATTAGTTCTCGATTGTAAGTGATAAAGTAACTCTGAGGTAAGGTAAGGTGCCAGCGGAAGTATTTTATACATATACCTACGTAGAGTAAAGGGGAGAAGACGAAGGAGCGAAGTGAAAAGAGATAAAGATAATTTTCATTCGTTACTTTGAATGAAAGAAATTTATAATCCATTTCGACACAATATTGAAGCATAAATGAATAAAATTGTTGAATCTGTAACCTCTTTGATACTGCAGAGCGTAGAAGCAATTAATAAAAAAACTTCAAAAAAGTAAAAACATTACACCAAGTACATGAAAAAGTCGAGGACGGCTTAAATTTAACAAAGGTAATTTGAGTGCCAGCAACAGCGGTTAGACTTAATTTGTTAGTTAATTTATTTAATTTTTGAATTGGTGTGTATTTATAAAATATTTAATTAAATTTGTTAAGATAAATAACATAAAGAATAGAAGAGAATATACAATCTTTGTAAAAAGAAGTGAAATCCCCATAAAAAACTTTAAAAAGTAAGAAAATTACGCCAAGTACATGAAATAAAAAACGACACAAAAAACGATAGTAATAATAATTACAATGTAAAAAAAGATGTGAAATCAAAATGAGCTGCAAGTACATAAAGGTGCTTTCTCACAGCGTGCAATGGCGACACTGTGTAACACAATAAAAGACAAAAAGATGTCCGCGGCCTGGAAGTAAAATACATACTTGGCGTGGCCAGGCAAGGTCAAGGTGTCGATGAATAAGAATTATTTAAAAACGCAAAATAATGAAATGTATTCATATTGGCAGAGTTATAAATTGACAAATTATCTGAAAGCTTGTTAGAAGAAAGGTATCGGTGTCGATGAATGATCTTAGAATTATTTTAAAACGCAATACAATGAAAATGTCCTCATATTGTTAGAGTTATAAATTGACAAATTATTTGAAAGCCTGCGAGAGGGTTGGTATGTGTATTGATGATCTGAGAATACCTTGCCTGACCACGCCAAGTATGTATTTAATACATACATTTCATTATTTTGCGTTTTTAGATAATTCTTATTCATCGACACCTTGACCTTGCCTGGCCACACCAAGTATGTATTTTACTTCCAGGCCGCGGACATCTTTTTGTCTTTTATTGTGTTACACAGTGTCGCCATTGCACGCTGTGAGAAAGCACCTTTATGTACTTGCAGCTCATTTTGATTTCACATCTTTTTTTACTTTGTAATTATTATTACTATCTATTTTTTGTGTCGTTTTTTATTTCATGTACTTGGCGTAATTCTTTTACTTTTTAAAGTTTTTTATGCGGATATCCCATACAGCACACTCCGTTGCCTGAAGGTGGCAGGAACGTTCCATGGGGGTTGCCGTGGAATGTTCCACAGGGGCGGACATAGGAACCTTCCTGGAACATTCCAGCAATGTTGCGGTGGAACATTCCACATGGAACCTTCCTGCCACCTTCATGGAACGTTCCTGACATTTTCTGGCAATGGTCACGGAACGTTCCAGGAATTTTCTAGCCATGGTCACGGAACGTTCCGGGAATCCTTTCTGTAATGATACTACTATTTTTTGTATTTTTATTATTATTGTTGCTGTTGCTGTTGTCGACATGTACAAAAAAATATATGAATATTTAATTGTGAATATTTATTGTAATTTAATTAATTTCCCTTATATTTTCTATCCTTTCTGTAATGTCACACTAATTTTGCCGAAACAACATTGCTGTAAAATCTGCGAACAGTTACGGGACCATTGTTTGAAAATTCCCAGAACGTTTCGTGACCATGGCTAGAAAATTTCCGGAACGTTCCGTGACCATGGCTAGAAAATTCCCGGAACGTTGCCGGGCAATGTTCCACAAGGGCGGACATAGGAACCTTCCTGGAACCTTCCGGGAACCTTCCAGGAATGTTCCTGGAACGTTCCGTTGTCGGGCCGCAACCTTCCTGGAACTTTCCTGGAACCTTCCTGGAACTTTCCTGGAACCTTCCTGCCACGGAGTGTGCTGTATGATATGTTATGTCGAAAGTTTTTTATTAATATCTCTGAATCTAAGGCCGACCGCCAAAAAGTTTAAAGGGAAATGTTATTCAGAATGACGACTTTAACAACATATATGAAGGTCATCGAAATCGGCGAGGTCCTAGTTCACAGCCAAGTTTGCCGTGCTATCCTGTTACACACTAAATAAAATATGCGTCAAACTGCATGTGTTCTAAATCGCATGTGTCCTATATTGTATGTGCACTTATGAAACGCATGTGTCCTAAATTTTATGTGCACTATAAATTTCATGTGTTCAAAATTGTATGTGCACTATTTTCTGTGCACTATTATGATGTGTTCTAAATTGCATGTGTGATTTTGTACTGTGTCATTTTGATATGGAGTCGCATATTTGCTTCATCTATTGTTCCGGTACAACTGATATCAGGTGATCTAAATACTAAAGAAAAGATTGTGTTGTGGCAAAATACCCAAACATCCTCGCCTAGATTTTGCAGGCCTATTCGAATTGAATACATACGCGAGACAACAGATGTAATAGTACAAAAAGTACAAAAAATCGAAAATCAAATTAAGCTGTTAAAGCCGGCAACAAGGAAAATGAACGGCAACAATTTATCCATACGAAACACATTGTTATTTACAATGATTGATGGGAAGGTATGTAATGCGATAGCAGAAAATCCCGGAACTCAAACATGTTACCTTTGCCAATTGACCTGCAAAGATTTTAATAACCTCGATTTGGTAAAAAAAACAAAAAGTCAAGGACGAGTCAAAAATGAGATTTGGATTATCGCCGTTACACGCCTGGATAAGATTTTTTGAATGTTTAATACATACAGGGTGTCCCACGGTAGACTGGACAGTCCGATATCTCCTAAACTATTGGAGATAAAGATTTGAAAAAAATATGTAAATTCAGTCAGTTCGCGATCGTACGCGCTGTATCTCGTCTGCGTCGGACTAAACTTTTGTGAAAAGAACGCGAGTGGCCTCCAAGAGTCTTTTTCGCGCTGCTCAATTACCGCGCCCATCGCGACATCCGACGCGTCGCAAACTACGCGCGTATCCGCGCTGAGCGACGGATGGGCCAACAGGGCCGCGCTCGCCAGGCCATCCTTCACCTTAGGGAACGCCTCCTCCGTCTCGGGCGTCCAACACACCTCGCGCTTATCGTTTCTCCTCGAGTCGCGAAAAAATTCGTTTAAAGGAGTCTGGGTCATAAGACAAATTACGACGATAAAAATTCACCATGCCCAGGAAGCGTAGAAACTCTATGATCGTTCGCGGCTTCCAGGACTTTCTCTGGAAGAGGTCTGCACCCCTCGCTATTTACTAAGTGCCCCAGGAATTCTAATTCTGTTTTGCCGGACTCGCATTTCTCCAGGTTGATGCGGAGGTGAAATTCTTTCAAACGCTGGAAAACAATGCGTATATAGCTTTCGTGCTCCTCAATAGTTGTCGACGCGATCAAAATGTCGTCGATATATGCGAACACGAAATCGAGATCCCCTAACGCGCGATATATGTATCTCTGAAACATTCGCTCCGCGTTCGTCAACCCGAACGGCATCCGTATAAACTCGAACAACCCGAACGGTGTTGTAACCGCAGTCTTTTGCACGTTTTCGGGAGCGACAGGCAGTTGCTGATATGCCCGGTGAAGATCGATTTTCGAGAAGATCTTTTTGCCGTGTAAATTCGTGGAAAAATCGTGAAGATGAGGCGTCGGGAAATTGTCCGGCGTCGTCATCACGTTCACACCGCGAAAATCTCCACATATCCTCCATTTCCCATCCTTCTTACGCGTCATATGAATGGGACTCGACCAAGAACTGGACGATGGTCTGCATATCCCGAGCTCGACTAACCGCTTGAATTCGGCCTTTGTCGCCTTTAAATTCTCCGAAGACAACCGCCTGGGACGACCCGCGACTGGGGGACCGCTCGTATGTATATTATGGAACACCCCCCAATGATCCTCCGATAATTGGGTACGGCACTGCGGCTATACAAATGTTCCGTGTAAGTGGTCGTAAACCGAACTTCAAGGTGCAAAGCGATTCTCCGTACGTATCGATTGGCGTTTCGTTTGCCGCGAACAGCTTCAGACTTCCAGGTCGTCTATTAGACGTATCGCCCACCGGAGTCAAAGAAATTTCCGCGCCCGAGTCGACTAAGTAGGTCTTCCCGGTCTCGCGGTCACGCACGTGGAGGCGGACGGATTTTTGACCCTCTGTTCCCGCCTCTGAAATAGAAGGTCGCTCTAGCCCCCCGAACCTGTACTTTCAGGCCAGGAGCATGGCGACTCCTTCGAGCCTTTGCAAAATCTTGCCTTCGCGCCGAATGTTTTGTGTGGCCAGTACAACCCCGACCTGTCCTTGCTTTTGGAACGCCCGGCAGCTCCCTTTGACCGGGAGCGCCCGGGTTTCGCTAGACTTTCTACCTTAGCGCTGAGCGCCGTGATATCTGCAGCTAACTTATCGATTTTAGTATCGCACTCGCACGGTTTCGCGCTCACGGCTGTAACGTATTAGCGGCCTTTACATGGACGTTCTTGCGTGGCACTTTTGCGCGCCACACGCCAGCGCGGCACGCATTTGGCGTGGCGTGCCGGAACGTTGGAAGGAGCACGCTCCTTCTCGCAGGCCAGAAGATCGTACCCGTCACTACTTAGAGACAGCGAGTTCGGGCTCCTATTTCTACGTCGACTCCACATGCTTCTTCCAGGAACCAGCGCATTCTTGTATTGTGTACTACCTGTTCCATGTATATTATCGATCTGCGAAACGATCAGCAAGACACGATCGCGATATACGTACGTTCGCGAAAAGTATACGAATTCCTCGATATACCTGGCTTATAGAGGATATCATAAATGCTGTTACTGTAAGGCACACTGAAACATCCGTTTTTACGAAGTTACATTTGGTTTACCTGAAGGTGCTATTAATGATGGAAATGGTTTATTACTCAGTTATAACGACTGTATTGCGATCTGCATTTTCCTTGCAGACGAAAAGTTTCCACTTCATCGGACGTTCTTGCTAGCACCTTGTGCGCGGTTAGAAGTGTGGCGCGCCGGAACTCCATGTTCTTGCGTGCAAGTAGAACCGTTGTCAGGCGTGTCGCATCCAAAAGTGTGACGCGCAAACCTCAACTTCAGAAAAGTTTACATAAGAGACAGAAAAGGTAGTTAGAAAAGGAAAGCGGCACTTGAAGCCAAGGTTTGGCGTGGCGCGTGGACTTTCCGACAGTGCGGAAAATTTTTAGGCGCGCGGCGCGCCTGACAGCCAAGACTCTGCGGACCGCTACAAGCGGTAGGAAGTAAACGAGAATTTTTTCAAACCAATAAATTATATATATTTACTTCCAGCTTTGTGGCTTTATTTGTCAATCTTTAGGGAATATGAAACAAATTGTATGCAAAAATAGTGATTATAACCGGAGTTATAGTGCTTCAAATAGAGCCTCTTACAAAACTCATATGCACACTGTTAGCATAAAATCAGTCGTTGTAGTTGTCTGAAATAGATTAATATACGATTAATAGATTAAACTTTATTAACCAAAATCATGATTCATCTGCATCCTAGTAAATTATGTCTGTACCTACCTATTGCAAATTATTTGCGTAAAATGTAAACATTCAGATAGTTAGTTAAAAAATTAAATATGGATATCTTAATACACGTGAAACCGTATATTTCGGTACACGTGTACACGTGTATCTTCAATATAAACGTTCTAAGAAGTGAACGCGATTTAAGAAAGGGTCAAAACTGATTTGACTGGCAACTATGCGGGCGGTTAATTTCCGCAGATTTAAAAAACAGAACTTGACTGGCGTATCGTTTAAAATAATAATGTAAGAAAAAAATCGTCTCGCTTAATAAATTTGTTCCATTGAATATGTTAGGAAATATCCAACTGTTTATTGTTCCCGCGGACACCCTGTATGTACCTCTTTATTACTTTCTGCCGTTTCTTCTTCCATCTACATACATACCTAGTTTCAAGGGTTCGTACAGACCTGGTCATCGTCAGAAACATTTGGCAGCGGTCGGCCGAGAATAAATACCTGTTTCAGAAAAGCTGTATTCTTTATTCTTTATTGTATCGATATGGAAGTGATACCGATGCATTTCTTATGTTTTTCAAATGAAAATTATACCAAATTTCATGTAAATCGAACTATTTTTAACGAAATTTTGGAAATCAATTTATTATGAAGATTCCTTAATTACGATCCGATTTGTGTCGTTTTTGGACCACTTTCATCGGGAAAACATAAGGAAGCGATTCACACCACTTTCGCCAAGATCAGATGAAAAATATAGAATTTTTGATTCGTCACTTCTTAGGGGGCAACATTTGTACAGCCCCCCCTGGGCTCGAGGGTCGAAGTCCTTGAAACCCATCGAGGCACGGCTTATCGGTAGGGTTGCCTCTTGAGTCGAGGTTTGCGTGCGACGAAAATTCAGGTGCGCCACACTTTTGGACGCGACACGCCTGACAACGGTTCTACCCACACGCAAGAACGTGGAATTCCGGCGCGCCACACTTCTAACCGCGCACAAGATGCTAGCAAGAACTTCCGATGAGGTGGAAACTTTTCGTCTGCAAGGAGAATGCAGATCGCAATACAGTCGTTATAACTGAGTAATAAACCATTTCCATAATTTATAGCACCTTCAGGTAAACCAAATGTAGCTTCGTAAAAACAGATGTTTCAGTGTGCCCTACAATAAAAGTATTTATGATATCCTCTATAAGCCAGGTATATCGAGGAATTCGTATACTTTTCGCGAACCTACGTATATCGCGATCGTGTCTTGCCGATCGTTTCGCTGATCGATAATATTATAAATGGAACAGGTAATACACAATAAAAGACTGCGCTGGTTCCTGGAAAAAGCATGTGGAGTCGACGTAGAAATGGGAGCCCGAACTCGCTGTCTCTAAGTAGTGACGGGTACGATCTTCTGGCCTGCGAGAAGGAGCGCGCTCCTTCCGACGTTCCGACGCGACACGCCAAATGCGTGGCGTGCTGGCGTGTGGCGCGCAAGAGTGTCGGCCAGGAACGTCCGTGTAAAGGCCCCAATTGCGGGGTAGATTGGTTTCTACTATCTGGTCTGCCATTTCGGCTATTTTTTGTAGATCTTTTATATCCGCAGAGACCAGAATCGCTCGACACTGACTGGGAAGATGTTCTAAAAATATTGTTTCGATAATCGCGTCGTCGCATCGACCGTCATTTAGGTTGCGTAACCGGCCTAAAGGGTATAGCCGGATAAGGTGGTCAAATGTGCCCCTGAACCGAATTCAAATCACGATGGGTCATTCGAAAGCTTATAAAAAAAGAATGATTTCTGCCAAGTTTCAACTTTGTATCTCGACCCGGGGGGTAGTAAAGGGTAAAAATAGAAAATCAGGATTTTGTCGAATTTCTCCTATACCAGCGGATGAAAAATTTTGAAAAAATTCAGAGGCCTGTCTGTTATCGGTGCACATATTAGGGAACAGTATCAGATTTTTAAATTGAAAAACCAAGCTGTGAAAAATAAAAAACGCCAAAAAATGCTGAACAATGCCGGTTTTGTATCAAAGCAGTCTTGATACTATAATTATATTTTTATTGTACGTACGTATCATTGTTACTATTATCCTAAATTTTTTCAGATTTTTCAATTTGGTGCGCCGCAGTTAAAAAAAATAAAAACCGATTTTTTCGTCGTTTTTTCCGTGTCAGAGTAACTTATAGGTGGCATTTTCGTACATAATTTATGAAATAAATCTTTTATGCGATCTTCAATGTTTTCACATATAGTAAAACAGCGTAGGAATTAAACGAACTAAACATGCTGTCACATTACAGTCTAAAATGTGTAAGATATTTTCAACGGCGTCGATGGCGCAGCTGTAAAGTGTCGATCGTAGGTTCGAGCCTCGGAACTTCTAAGTCCCACAGGGTCATATTTTTTTCACATTAATTATGTATTTTTTCGGTTTCTAACTATATGACAATGTTCAATATTTATTGACAAATGTTTTAATGCTACCGTCTCTATGGTCTAGTATTCCGTCAATTACAGTATTGGTGTAACATTCCTACACTAAATTAATATTATATATAATTGGTTTTCTAATCTCTCACCTTTAACAATTGTCATACAATTCTCTCGTGTTTCCAAAATTCAGAAGTTAAACAATACTGTAATTCGGTTCAGGGGCACATTTGACCACCTTACCCGGCTATACCCTTTGTGCCGTCTGTTGTCACTTAGCCTTTTATCAGCCTTCGCAAACGGCTCTCGGACGATTCACCATAAGTCGCGATTATCCTTTCTTTTATCTTCGCGTATATGTCGACAGTCGGCGGTGAGGCAGTAATTAGGTCTTTAACGCATGCCACCACCTCGTAATCTAACGCTGTTAACACCGAGTCCGCTTTTGTTTCGTCCGCCGTGATCCGAGCATTTCGCAGTGACGCCTCAACCTGCACGAACCACAACGCTGGGTCGTCGCGAAAAAATGTCGGAATTTTTGGTAACCGGTATGCGTCCACCCGAGCTTTTGTCACTGCTTCTAATTGAATTAACGCTGTCGCGAGCGCGGCTTCTGCCGTGTCGGCGCGTTCCGCGTCGTCGGCCATTTTTATACGTTCGGACATCTGACCGTTATTCGCGCGCGTTTCTCCTCGCTACGTATAGCTGTTTATGTCTATACCTACACTCCTTTGCCCCGCGCGACAAATGAAAGATGGCGGTTTTCCCCACACAGATGCGCGCCTTTGTCACGCGACGAATGCAAGATGGCGGATTTTCAAACGTGATTGCACGTTTTTATTCGCCGGTACCTTATTACTCTAGGAACTGCTGCGTCACCACACTTCTGAAGCCCGGTCGATCCGTCTTCTAGACCGCCGATGTACTGCTCGTGCCGGTGCCGTTGATACGATAAGAGATTTCGGTGTTAAGAACATGGAATTGTTTTTCAATCATTCATTTGTTTTAAATAATCGTTATGTTAATAACGATTTATAATTTTCCTTTTAGTATTTCGTACTCTCTTAATCTTATTCTATAAATAACAGTTTTTTTTTATTTTTTGTCGCATTGGTTAAAACCAAAATTAAAAATATAATTTTCTTTCAAACGTATAACTTTTATTTGAATTATATCAAGCTTATTCATTATTCTTATTTCTATTTTTCTTTATAATGAACGTTTATATACTGGTTAACGTATGTACGGTAGAATTTGTTTAGATGACTACCACCTATATTCAACAATTTTGTAATTTCCGTGTGCTAACTCTGCGTATTCCTGGTGGGTTAAGCCCAAGTATTCTTCAGTGCAACCAGCACAAGTGGCTGCTTCTGCAATCCATGCTATTTGTCTACCGCACCGGTCGCATTTCGCAATTTGTTCTGCTACTGATTCCATACATAGCATGTAAGTAATTTTCAACATATTCTGGGGCCGCATTTGTTTGTACATAGCATCCAGCGCATATACATTTAATATCAGATATGTAGAGTTGGTATACACACTGTCGCACACAGTTTAATAATAATAGTGGTAGGTAAGTATCTGGGAAGTCATAAGGGTTTACTCCGTCGATGGGTCCATAATGTCCATTGTTTTTCCGAGGTTGTCATAGATCGTGAAGTACTCCCATTTTAATTCGGGTTCGATTTTCAATCTGTAATCATTTCAACATTGTGTGTTTTTTTTTATGAGGGTTATTCAATTAAACCCATGATAAGTTAGGGTAAAATTGCGTATATTTCCTTAGAATTAAGGTACATGTATATATATTTTTTAATGCACTCTGTGCATTGACTCGCAGCCTGTACAGTGGCTATTAATATATTACATTTGAAGCACCTCGATGCTACAACTGCAGTCGTATAACGGATTCCTTATGTTTTGTTCTGATTAAAATCATGCCAAAAATCACGCAAATCGGACTACTTTGACACAAGCTATTGTATTCCCTATGTAAAAGTTGTCCGATTTGCGTGATTTTTGGCATGATTTTAATCAGAAAAACATAAGGAATCCGTTGGCGTCACTTCACTTTCGATACGATGAAGAAAATAATTTCTTAATACCCTGTATTGGATACTTTACCCTCGACTGCGGGGGCTCGACCCCAATTCGCTACATTCGACCCAGGATTCGTACCTTTTTTCGGAAAAAACCATAGAAATCAGGCGAGGGCCCGCGAAGGTTTGCCCTCGCCACGGGGTACCGGGTCGCATCTTCTTGACGGTTGTACCTCCATAATTAGCCTGTATCTTTTTAAGAAATAAAATAATTCTTTATTCTTTATCGTATGGACATGGAAATGTCGCCGATGAATTGCTGGGGTTTTCGAAGAAAATCATACCAAATATCATGCAAATCGGACAACTTTTACATGGGGAATACAAATAGCTAGTATCAAAGTAGTCCGATTTTCATGATATTTGGTATGATTTTCATCGGAAAAACACGAGGAATCCATTGGCATCACTTCCCTTTCGATACGACGAAGAAAATAATTTCTTAATACGCTCTAATGAATATTTCACCCTCGACTGCGGGGGCCCGACCCTAATTCCCTACGTTCGTCCCAAGATTCGTACCTTTTTCCGGAAAAAGCCATAAAAATCGAGTGAGGCCCTGCGAAGGGTTGTCCCTCGCCACGGGGTGCCAGGCCGCATCCTTCGACGGACGTGCCTCCAGAATTACCATGTATCATTTGTGCAGTGTATGACCCGATACCCTCCGTGTAATCGGTCTGCGCGAAGTACTCCTGCCCGAGAGGAATGCGATTTACTTTAATTATAATACATGTGTGTTTCGTAATAAAGTGTTTCTATCGTCTCCTGAATTCAATAACTGGCATCCAGACATCTACGCTCCTACAACCCACCGTCAATACGCCTTGTGGAGAGACACAGGAAGAAAAGGAGTAGCCCACTGTCCAAAAGCATGCGTTGACGTATTTCGTGCGAGAGAAGAGGGGCATTGGGGAGGAGGTATTGCTGTGAAAAGGGCCTCTTCAAGAGAGCAGCCGTTTGGGAGGGATGCAAATCCGATTGGTCCTAATACAATCTGCCACCTATGGTTGAAATTTGGTCTAGCAACTTTTACACCTCCTAACTTAATCGTCCCTCCGAGTGAATGTTATGATGTTTTGAAACATTAACGGTACGCTTCTCGATACCGCAGATGTACCTACCTAAGTAGCATTTCTGAAATTCGGAAAAGTATTGTCCAGCCTTTGGGCCTACCATCCCTGGCGTAGACCTTCGGCAGGTAGGTATCGGTTTCAACGGACCATGCCACCTGTGCCGCCTGAAAGGCCGTCCCCGGTTCTTGCCGTTTTCAGAGGGTTTCATTCCAGTGAAAAATCAATGAAAATCAGTGATTTTGCAAGCGCGATATCTCAAAAACTAGTGGAAATCAAGTGTATACATTAAAGCTTATTGAATTCGTCTTGGAACGCACTATCGACCCAGGACTTCAGAAAACGTAGTGCCATTTATAAATCGAAACTTGACCATCGTATCTTTTAAAATAATAATCGATTAAAAAATTCGCTTGGGCTAAGTTGGCAGCCCCATCGAACCATGAATTTACATATTTTTTTCAAATTTTTATCTCCAACAGTTTCGGAGATATTGGACTGTCCAGTCTACCGTGAGACACCCTGTATAGTAGCTGTGCTTCTAATCAGGCAACATAAGTGTTCAAGTCGAGTGTAGAGAGGCGGAACCAGGGTCGAAATTACATCTTTGATCGCTCTACTGTAATCTTCGTTCTCTTCTTGGGGAACTTCTACTGGGAGTATCATGGTCTGTAATAAACGATACTCTCAGTATTTTATTTTCTATTTGTATACAATTTATTTATTTAGTTAATCATCCTGGATAGGACTTAATATACGCGAGCTTAAGTTTATTTATGTGTACTATACGAGTTGTTCCATCAGATAATATTTTAACATTCTGATTAGGCAACAATTCGAGTACTTTATATGGTCCTGAGTACTGATCTGCGAACTTTGTCCTTCGAGGTTCCTTCAAGAGATATACCAAATCTCCTGTTTTAAAATCTTGCGGATTGATTTTCCGATCATAATATTGTTTAGATTTAGTTTTTGCCTTTATCAAATTTTCTCGGGCTTGGGTTTGCAGATTAGTTATTTTATAAAATAAATCTCTTAGATATTCAGCATATGTGGGTTCCAAATCTTCATCAATAGGTTTGTCTCTCGAAGGTTCTCGTGCAATGCATCCGAAAACTAATTCATGCGGTGAAAATTTTGTACCCTCATGTACTGCAGTGTTATATGAAAACATTGCTAAATCTATCCAATCATCCCAATTATCGTCGTTCGTTGTATATTGTTTTAAATACTCTGTTAGTACGTGATGCGATCTTTCTATCGAACCGTTACTCTGTGGATGATAGGCTGTAGTAACATAACGTTTAATTTTAAATCGTCTAGCGACGATTTTTATCAAATTTGAAATGAAATTTGTTCCTTGATCGGTTAAAATGGCTTTAGGTGATCCGAATCGGCAAATAAACCGTTTTATAAATACGTCTGCTATATCGGCAGAGGTGATTCGAGTTAAAGGTATCGCTATTGAATATTTTGTTAACAGATCTTGTATTGTTAGTATGTGTGTTCTTCCTTTTCTGGTTTTTGGCAATGGTCTTACGAGATCCATGCTGATTTTGTCGAACGCTTTTCCTGGAGTGTCTGTCAAGACCATTGGTTGTTTTATTTTTATTCTTGTTAATTTCTTCATTTGACATTATTGGCATTCTCTGACGAATTTTTGAATTTCCTTCTTCATATTTTCCCAATAGTAATTTTGTCGTATCCTGTGGTAGGTTTTTGTAACTCCTTTGTGTCTTCCACTGGACGAAGTATGTTTTTCTTTTATTATGTATTCCCTCAGATTTTCAGGTGGTGTTACTACGTCACCCGTGCAAATAGTGATTATAATTGGTAGTTCTCCGAAAATGTCTTTTAATCTATTCATAATATATTTTCATGGTACATCCTCTATATTATGGGTTCTACTTATAGCAAATGATTTCAGGTCGAATTCCGTGATTACGTCCCATAATGACGTGAGACCATTTAAAATATTTTCTGGTCGTATAGCAGTCCTTGAATCTTCTTTAATCGGTAGACTTATTATATATTTGAGTCCATCTGGTACTGGTCGGGCCCTTTCCAGGGTAAGGTCTACATGATTTGGTAGTAAATTTTCTGCTTCTAATTCTTTAGCACCTCTATCGATTGGACTTCCATCCAATCCGATGAAAATGACTCTATTATCTTTCATTTTTGCCAAAGAATCTCTGGATTCTCTTATCACCAATTGATTTTGTGGAGGGATTGTATCTTCATTTGTACTTGTTGTTGTTCTAGATGATAATTGAGGCAATGATGTAGATATTTCTATTATTTCAATTGATTCTTCTTCTCGGATTTTTCTTTTTGGTGAAGGATCAACAATTCATGAATCGCTTGATAATGTTCTTTTTCGTTTTTGTTCCCTATTTTGAGGCGTTTCTGATGATAACGTATTTTGTTCCATATCTTCATCTTCTGATTTTTCTGGTATTGGTATACGTTTACGTCTCCTTTTCGGGAATTCTAAAGATTTGAGTTCCCTATTTGGAAAAGTTAAATGTCTGCTTCTCGTCATTGGTCCTTCGAAATCCTCCGATGAAGTTGACTGCAAATTTTTCTTTTGGGGTGGTTCGCCTTCTGGAGGATCCTCTTCCTCTCTTGCTCTTATTGGTAAGCACACTTCTGGTGGATTTCGAGATAATGCATCCGCGTTAAGGTTACTTTCTCCTTTTTTTATAACTTATTTCATATTCGTAATCGGATAGTCCAAGTTTCCATTTCCAAATTCGAGAATTTGGATCTTTTATTGAATTCATCCATACTAGAGGTTTGTGGTCTGTTTCTATTTTAAATTTACGACCATATAAATAAGGTCTAAAATGTGTTACGCAATAAATAATTGCTAAACATTCCTTTTCAATTGTAGAATAATTCTGTTCTGCTGTATTTAATAAGCGGGACGCATAAGCAATAGGAAGAGTGTCGCCGGTAAATTCTTGACTAAGCACTCCTCCTATAGCGTAACCTGAAGCATCCGTCGTTACCGAACGGGTGCGAAAAATCCGGGTATTGAAGTATTGGCTTAGATAATAAAGCTTTCTTTAATATTTGAAATGCTTCTTCTTCTTCTTTATTCTAAGTAAATTTCGTTGTCTTTTTCAATAAGTTTGTTAGTGGTTTTGATTTCTTTGAAAATTCAGGTATAAATCGTCTATAGTATCCAATTAATCCCAAGAATTGTTTAATGTTTTTAGGAGTTTTAGGTCTAGGAAAATTTTCTGTTGCTTCAATCTTTTGCGGATCAGGTTTTACTCCATGTTCATCAATTATGTGTCTTAAATAAATTACTTCATGTCATAAAAATTCACATTTATCTGGTTGAAGCATTAGTTTTGCTTCTCGTAGTCTTTTCATTAATCTTGTAAATTTTATTTCGTGTTCACGAAGAGAACGAGAGTATATTACTATATCATCCAAATAAACAAAAAGTTCGGTTCCTTGAAGTCCTGATAGAACGCTATTCATTAAGCGTTGAAATGTTGCAGGAGCATTTTTTAATCCAAAGGGCATACTTGTAAACTGGTAATGTCCGTATGGTGTAGAAAATGCTGTCTTGTGTGCATCATCTGGTGCCATCTTAATCTGATGAAACCCTGATGCTAAGTCGAATGTGGAGAAATATTTTGCGCTCCCTAATTGATCCAATATCTCTGTAATATTTGGTAGGGGATATGCGTCTCCTATTGTCTTTTCGTTTAATTTACGATAATCGATTACTACTCTCCATCGTTTTTTTCCTTTTGAATCAGGTTTCTTAGGAACGATCCAAATGGGTGAACAATACGGAGATGAGGATGATTCTATCACACCAGTTTCCAATAAGTCCCTTATTTGTTGGTTTATTTCATCTTTATGAACTGGTGGATATCGATACTGTCGTGTATTTATTGGTATATCATCTGTAGTATGAATTCTATGTTGTATGATATCTGTTCCTTCTAAAATTTCTCCTGCTAGATGAAATCGATCTTCATTTTCCTTTATCAGTTGCATCACATTTTCCTTTTCTTCTTTGTTTAAGTGATCCAACCTCAGTAGTTTCAAGATTTCCTCGAATCGATTTTCTTTTGATTATTATTATTATTATTATTATTATTATCATTATTATTATTATTATTAAACGGGAAGACCCTTTGGTATACAATAATTAAAACATATATACACAGAAATTGCTATACAAAAATATAAAATAAAGAAAAAGAAATAAAAAAAAATATATAAATATCTTACAAAGAAAAACTAGACTTAACAGTCTGCAAACACAGAAGAGAATTCGTAGCTACAAGGGACGTATATTGAAGCTTCTTAGGTTAGGTTTCGCGATAACAATTTGCTACGGAGCACATCGAGCGAAATCAAGAACAAGTCAACATCAGGTATATGATTATTAACCTCATTTGTTGCACGGTTTAACAGATCAACAGTGCAATGTCTATATGCCGGGACCCTCGATTCAAATAGGGGCTTCCGCCGAAGTGACCGTTCCGGGGCATGAAAGCAAATAAGAGATACTAGCTCATGACAGTTAGTCTGACCGTGAATTAATTTGTGTAAAAATAGGAGATCGGAACAGACACGACGGTCACTAAGGGTAGTAAGCCCAAACTTCTGTAGTGCAGGATCGTAGTCATGATCGGAAAACCGCATAGGGCTACCAGTGGCCCTCATCGCTAGTCGACAGAACCTATGTTGGACCCTTTTGAGTAAACTAATATGAACAATATGTCTCGGGCTCCAGATTACCGACGCATACTCAATCAGTGGACGTACCAGTGCGACGTAAAGCAATTCAAGAGACTTAATTCGCCTGAAATGCTTAGCACATCGGGCAATAAACCCTAAGGTTTTCATCGCCTTACTTGTAATATTACAGTAGTGATTCCTGAAATCTAGCCCAGCGCAAAAGTTACACCCAGGTCCTTTACTTCACTTACTACCATCAAGGGAATATCATTAAGAGTATACGCCGATAAAATGGGACTTAAGGATCTATGCGATCTCATTACAACACATTTAGCAATGTTTAGCTGCATCCTGTTAACATCACACCACTGCTCTAGCCTGCAGAGATCTTCCTGCAGCTTCAACACATCCAAACGGCTACGAATTGGACGGAATATTTTTAAATCATCCGCGTACATAAGAAATTTGCTGTTGCGGAAAACACCGTTGAGATCATTAACAAAAATAAGGAACAGAAGGGGACCCAGATGCGATCCCTGCGGGACACCAGAACACACATTTATCGGAGTTGATAATTGGTCACCGACCTTGACTACCTGAGTTCGGCCCATAAGATAGCTTTGAATCCACGACAGGAGTGACCCACAGATCCCATTCTGTTCCAGTTTCAACGTCAGGATTCGATGATCGACCGTATCAAAGGCTTTTCGGAAGTCTGTATACACGGTGTCAACCTGCATTCTTTCATCAAGTGCCGCTGAGACTGTAGAGTGGTATAATGCCAGATTGGTTACCGTCGAGCGACCGGGAACGAATCCATGCTGCTCATCGTAAATCACATTCATTAGACAGGGCGTCAAGTACCCTGTCACTAGATCCTCAAAGATCCTAGGCATAACAGACAGTTTACAGATCGGTCTATAATTCTTGACGTCAGCATGGTCACCCGCCTTATATACCGGCGTAACTATGCTTGTTTTCCAGGCAGTGGGAAAAGTACCCTGAGAGAGGGAGGAATTAAAGATATGCCAAAGAGTGCTCGCCAGAATGAAACTACATTTCCTTAACAACAGAGGCGGAATGCCATCAAAACCGGGACCTTTGTTCACATCAAGCGAGTCCAGCTTGGAGTATATGCCCCCAATGGATACAGATAGAACATGAATATTTACATTATTCCGAGAGCATAGAGACGACGATACGGCAGGCGACACTGCGGGCGGAGAAACGTAATCAGAACCAAAAAATTTCGCAAAGAGGTCGGTGACCGATCCTTTCGTCGACGCAGACAGCTGATCGAGACACACCGTTCCGGGAATAGAATGCCCACCTCGCTTAGTATTGACAAACTTCCAGAAACTCGAGACATTTTCGATCACAGCACTCTCGACATCGTCTATATAAGATCGGTGATCACGCATTACGGCAGATTTACACTGCGATCGGAGATAGGAAAAGTTGATATAATCGCCATACGCACTAGAACACTTATAGGCTTTATGCGCCTTCTTCTTTTGTCCAATGCGGAACTTTAGTCCAGGGGAGAACCAATGCGGAAACTTAGATCGTACTACAGTCCTTTCCGGAATGAAGGCATTTACTGCCCAATTAATATGTCCGTACAAGCGATCAAGGGCTGTGCATGGATCGACGTTACCAATCTCGGCATCCCAATCGACCGAATTAAAATAACCTACCATTCCCGGATAGTCCCCAGACTTAAAGTCCTTAAATACAACATTATCACTCTTACTATCTACGGTAATTACTAATTCATTGCACTTCATATACAGTGGCGGGTGATAGGCATCTGGTAAAATTAATGCGTCAATAACACGGTCAGCTGTCCCAACTGAGTCTGTCACGAATATGAGATCTAGCATTCCATCCGAGTCATTAAAAACAGTATTAATTTGGTCTAGATTACAGTAAATGGCACATCCCAGTAGAAGATAATATCTTTGTTAAGTTACATCGTTCGTAGGAACGTTCTTCAAACGGAAGTAATTCAATTGTAGGTACTACAACATTACAATCCTCGTCCGTACTATTTATTATTCTCATATGGGCTTTACCCTCTCGATTTGTCACTAAGACATTTCCCAAATAGATTCCTTCTTTGACGTGCAATTTTCCTACGTATCCTTCACGCAGTTCTGGATTTGCAATATTAATATGGAAAGGGACTGAACTTCTTTTTGGCACGGATATCTCCTCGTATGTATTAGTAGTAAATAGGTTTATTTTTTGCCTTTCGGCCTCAAAATGGGGTTACATGTGTTATGTGTGTAAGTATTTCTGCGACTGTTAACTCAATGATGCGCTTTCAATTTGATTTCTTCCTTCATCTAATTCTTTTTTCTTCTCCTTTTTTCCAGAACCATTCGCATCCACTCCGCTCCTTCTTCTTCTCCCTTTAGAATCGATCTGATTGTTGAATTCTCTCTTTTCAGCTCCTTACAGTCTTGTAGCATGTGACCCATCGCCTCTCTAGCCCCATTGCATAATCTGCATACTGTGTCTTTTTCCTCCTTCCAGTATTTGCTCCCCCGCTCTTCGTTTCCACATCTGAACCTAGCAATCATGCTTTGGTCTCTGCCTCTGTAGTTTCCGTCTAGGTAATTTGCTCTCTGGTCATCCCTGATTTCTGTGTAATGTGCGTTGTATCTGCCTCCTTGTATTCTGTCGTATTGCCATTGGACCTGCTCTGCCCTGTCCCTTTGCGCTAGTTCCTCAGCGAACTCTCTTCCTCGCATTCTTTCTATTTCCATTTCTTGGATATCCATCATTTTCTGCCTGTAGTATGCATCTCTCATTTCCTCCCACTTCGACTTTTTCTCTGCTTGCTTCGCGTCTATTTCTCTCCAGCATTCTTGTACTATTTTATTCTTGTTCAGCCGTTTCGCTTTCTCCTCATATTTAATTGCTCTTTTCCCCGCTTCTATCCTTACTTTGTCCGTTTTGTTTCCTCCAAAATTAGATATGTTGGTGTATTAAAGTCCAGACCTAGAGTCCACCTTATGTATTTCTCCTGTATCTTCTCTACCTTTTCTGCTTCCATCCAGCCCCAAATTTCTGACGCGTACAGCAAGATACTTTTCACTATGCTTCTGAATATTCTCATTCTTCTCTCAAAATTGTTCTTGAACATTCTTTGTCCTATTCCCCATATCTGCGCCATTGCTATTCTAGCTTTCTTTGTGACTTCCCTTATGTGCACCTCTCTGCCCCCGTTTTTCTGAAAATTATACCCCAAGTATTTGAACTCCTTCAGTTCTTCCAGACTGTTCCCCTGCCAGCCCAATTCTTCTCTCTTCTTCTTTCCTCTTCCTTTATGGAAAATCAGCACCTTAGATTTCTCTGCGTTCAGTTGTAACCCTTTCCTTTCAAGGTATTTTCCGAATCTTCGTATCATGTCCTTAAGATCCTTTGGTTCATTTGCCAATAACGCTATATCGTCCGCATATGCTAGAGTCCAGATTTTTTCTTTTCCTACTCTAACTTCTCCTGCTTGGTTTTTCCTCATGGTTTCTTCTAAGTCCGCTATATATATTGTAAATATCGTTGGACTCAGTGGGCATCCCTGTCTTACCCCCTTTGTTGTCCAGAATTTGGATGACATTTCTCCGTTTACTTTTATTGTATTTCTTGTTTCTTTGTAAATTTCTCCGATTCTCATTCTCAAGCGTTTACTTATTTCCATTCTCTTCATTATGTTCTGAAGTTTTACTCTATCCACATTGTAAAATGCAGCGCTTAGGTCCGCGAAAAACGTATATAGCCTCCCCCCTTTTTTCTGTATTTCTCTGTTAGCTACATAGTTCAGAATAAAAATGTTATCTGTTGTCGACCTACCGCTCCTGAATCCTGCTTGCGTTTCTGGTATTATGTGGTTCTTTTCCAGTTCCTCTTTTAATCTGTTTTCTAGGACCATAGCATATATTTTGTACGCTGTGTTTAGGATCGTTATCCCCCGGTAGTTGTTTACTTTTTCTCTATCTCCTTTTTTTGAATATTGGTGAAATCACCCCTTCTTTCCACCTCTCCGGGAATCCTTCTCCCTTCCACACTTTATTAAAAATTTCTGTGATCCTTTTTACTATTTTCACGTTACTGTAAATCCAGGCTTCATTTTCTATTTTGTCTTCCCCTGCTGCTTTCTTTTTTTTTTTTTTAGCTTTCTGATATGTTCTTTTACTTCTGCTTCTGTTATTTCCTCTTCCTCTTCTTCTTCCGTGTTGTCCATTTCTTCGAACTCCTCTACTTCTTTTTTACAGTCGACGCCTTCCAGCAATGCTTTAAAATGATCCTTCCATTCTATTAAATCTATTTTATTGGAAATACCTATTCTTTTCTTTCTTTGTTCATTTATATATTCCCATATTTGATTTTCTCCCTTTAATTGCATTATCTCATTTTCTATACTTTCTTGTAATTCCCTTCTCCTTTCTTCATACACTTTTTTGTACTCCCTTTTTTTCTTCTGATAGTCTTCTTTGTCTCCTTTGCCCCTTCTCCAGTTCCTCAGTGCTTTCCTGGCTTCTCTTTTCTTTTTTGTACAGTTCGAATTCCCCCACTTAAAGCTGCCCAATTTCCATTTTTTTATTTTTACTTCTTCTTTCCGTACTGCATTATTTATTTTTCCTACCATTTCTTCTACCATTTCATTCACCTCTGTCCTATGAAATTTTATTTTGTTTAATTCCATTTGAAACTCTCTCTTTCCTTCCTCTGTCCAGACTCTTCTCTCTCTCCACTTCGACTCCTGATTTCCCCCTCGGTCTCTCATTTTATTTCCCCTATATAGTTCTGCTACCAGAGGCATATGATCTGACTCTACTCTATCTTCCACTGTGAATTTCTTGATATCTTCTTTCGTCTCGACATTTGTTAGTATATAATCTATTACCGTGCTACCTCTCGGTCCCGTGTATGTGTACTCTCCTTTCTCATCTCCCTCCATATTCCCGTTCAGAATATTCCATCCTCTTTCCTCCACCATCTCTAATAACACCTTTCCCTCCGTGTTTTTAACTTTGTCTTTTGATCTCCTTACGTCATGCTTTTCTTCTATTCGAAAGTCGCCTCCTTCCTGTCCAATTCTCGCATTGAAATCTCCTCCGATTATCAGTTTCTCCATCTCCCTGTCCTCTATTATCTGGTCTAGCTCTTTTTTCGTCTCCTTCATATCTCTGCTGTACACTGTTATTACTCTATATTTTTCATTTTGTATCCTGATTCTTCGCTCTTGAATATGTTCCGTTCTTGCGTTCGCTTCCTCCTCTTCTATGCCCTTTCTTACTCCAGTGATAATTCCGCCTATCGCTCTCCCTTTTTTCCTCTCTCTAGTGGCATATTTACATTTCCATGAGAATTCTTGTGGCAATTTATCTTTCAATCCTTCCCATTGTTTCTCTTCAATCCACGTTTCTAATAATCCTATTACGTCGAGATCTTTTAAGAAATCCCAAAACTGTTTGTCTTTGCTCAATAAACCTGCTACATTCCAGTAGCCTATTTTAAATGTATCTATTCCTTTCCCAAATCTGTGTACCCCCTTTCCCCGCATATCTGCATACGCAGGCGCGCGGGGAACGGGTGTTGGTACTGTCTTTTGTCGTGCGTTGGTTGTCCTTATAAGCTCTGTGATCATCCAATAATTTAGAGGTTCACAGAACTTTGCCGACTCCAAAAATTTACTTCCTTGAGTCCACCATCCTCTTTCCAAATAAATGTCTTATCATTGATTTTTACTTTCCTGTATCCAACTTTCACCTTTGCCCCTTGCTCCCTTTCCGCTTTGGCAATATCTTTAATATTTTTTTTTGTATCTCCCTTTCCTTTTTCGTCAGATCATTGTCAATAAACAGCCTCTTATCTTTCAATGTACTCTTCTTTTGCATTACTGCTCTTTTCTGTTGCCAGCTTTTTAACTTCGCTATCAGTAGCCCTCTTTTCTCTCCCCTTCCTACCCAGTAAGCTTCCTCGATTTCTGATTCTACCTGTAATTCGTGCCTTAACACATACTCCACCGTATCCTTCGGCGTCTCTTTCCGCGGTAGATCCTCTCCTCTTAGGGTAATATTATTTCTTCTCTCTCTTTTTTCTCTAGCCTCATCCTTCCTTTCTAGCCCCTCCAGTCTTTCAGTCAGCCTCTCTGCCTGATCCTCCTTGGCCTCCAGTACTTCTATCCTACTTCTCATTTCCTTTCTTTCCTTTTCCCATATCTCATCCCTCCTCTTCCACTCGTCCCTCAGCTCCCTATTATCTTTTCTCAGCTCCTCCAATTCATTCTTAACTGCCATCACTACTTCTATCAATTTGTCTAATTTATCCATTTCTCTGTCCTGTTCTGTCTCCTGGCAGACCGGCGATACTGCAGTTCCTATAACTGCCTCAGTTTTCTTCGTCGGAGGCAACCTCCCTATTTTCCTCGCTTTTAGAAATTCTTCCTCTATTTCCTTTTCGGCCCTTAACCTCTCCTGCTCCTCCTCGCCCTCCCGTTTCCTCTTGAACGTGTCCAGTATCGAGCCTTCGCTGCCCGTTCTGCTTCTTCCCAGCTGTTCTGCCAACGATGGTCTTCCCCTTCTTCTCGTTTCCTTTTGCACTTCCCCGCCTTCGCCTGCTCGGTTCATTAGAGTCTCTGCTCTTCTTTACCTACTGCTGTCTCCGTTTTGTCTTCTTACTTTTTCCACTCCCGTAGATGTCACTTATCCTTGCCACGTCTCTTACACTTCGTGCACTCGTTTCACACCTTCTCTTCTTCACCTTTTATTTCACCCTTCGACACTTTATTAACTGTCGCTTATACTGTCCACCGGAACCTTGTCTTCTCCCCGCGTTTTTCACCAAACCTCGTTATTTTCTGCGCACTTTTGCCACACTTTTCGTGTATTTCTTTCACCTGTCTCCATACACACGTTCTTCTCTCGCGCACGTCACGTGGTTCCCCCTCCTTGTATGTATTAAAGGGAATATAGTTTTTCCCCACTTGATTTGCCTTTATGCATAATCGATGCTGGCTTCTTGATGTAATAGAAATTCGGATCCTAGGATTCCGTCTTCATCGTCAAACAGTATGTCGTTTACCACGTGGAAATTCACTGGATGATTCGCAATCATTATTGATGCAGTCCCTAAGGTAGCTTGATTCGAATCGATTATTCCACGGATATATATGATTTCTTGAGTTTTGACGATTGTCGATGCTGTTACCATTGATTTCTTGATGAGATTGACGTCGGATCCCGAGTCAACCATTAATCGTGCCTTCCCTTCCAGATTTGGAGATGTAATTAGTATTGTAGGAATATTTCGTACGGTATTAATTGGAACAGTTACTGTTCGTTTATTTCTTCGTCTTGTTCCTCCATCGAGTCCCTCTTGGTTTGTTTTTCCTTCGCTGACTTCTTTTCCTCGATTTCCAACGTCGGTTTCCAGGGTGCTGATTTTCCGAATGGTTTTGCTTCTTCCGTTTTTGGGACTCCTATCTTCATTATTTTTTGGCGCTGTGGAGGGTTTCCACTCCGGATTGCGCCTGTCGTTTCCGAAGGGCTCTGCTCGTTTCCCTGTTTTTTTTCTTGAATATGGGACTAATTCTCCTGACTCTATCTTAGCCTTAAACTTGAAACAATCCTTGATTAAGTCCTGGTTTCTTACAATAGTTGCAAGAAATTTCTGATTGATTCGGTGGCGATGTTGCTGCTCCGCTGTTTTGCGATGCATTTGGTTGCCACGCGTTATTTTGTGTAGCATTGTTTTGCCATCCGCTATTTCGCGGTTGGTTATTTTGCCATTTCGGTATGGCTCCTTCGTTTTTAGGGGGTCCGTAATTCAATTTATTTTGGGGTGCTACAGGTTGTTGACGAGTATACGAACTTGCCTTCATTCTCTCATCTTCTAATTTAACTTCCTTGTCAATTTTTACGGCTAGAGCGTAGATTTCATCCAGCCCTAGTCCTTGGCGATCTTGTCTCAATGGTAAAGAAATTTCGCAAGGTAATCCTTTAATAAAAGCTTCTAACGTTTCTGCATTGATATTTTCCTGGAGCATAGCGGATATTTCCCCATTATTTCGTTTTTCTCCGTCCATTATGGCTAAACGTAAATCTTGAACGCGAGTTATATAATCGAGAATATTTTCTCCTTGTTTTTTAAATGTATTTCCCAATTCGCCTTTATATTGATTCACGTTTTTACACGGCGCGAAGTACTGTTTTAATTTATTCCCGAATTCGTCTAACGTAATTAGATCAGAATCGCCTATAGCAATTAAAGTATGTCCGCGTAGTTTATTCATTAATAATTTTGTTAGTTGCATTTCTTGCCAAGAGGCTAACATTGATTTTGCCCGTTCGCATGCTTTTAAAAATTGAAAAACAGATGGTTGATAGCCATCGAAGAAAGGAACTGCTTCTAACGCTAGTTTGATTGGAATTTTTCCGTCTGTCGGATCTTGTTTAGATTGAAAATCGCGAACTTCTAATTCACGCGCTACTGGACGTTTTACGGCCGTATATGGGGTGATTATTTCAGATTTAATACTGTGAACCTCTTCGGCGTGTTCTTCCTCTAATTTTTTCACTCTTGCTGTTACTGACTCTAAATGATCGAATTTTTCATCCCACATAGTTAATACTTCTAAAAGTTGATTTAATATTTCGGCTTGGGTTAGTTCACCCTTTTTTTCTAAGGCATCCTTGGCCTTTCGGATTATTCCCGTTTGTTTTCTCAATTCCTCCTCTTCGTCCATTTCATCGTGATCCGACATGATTCTAGATTTTACTCTTTTGATTTTACTGATTTGATTTCTCAACTATTGCGGATTATCCCACCGCTGCCACCAATAAAATTACTCCTAATGTTACGTCCCTACTACCTATTTGAGGCGCTATTTATCGGAGTTTCCGTATTTATCCGCTTTTGAGCTAATCCAGGGATTTACGCTCTGGGATAGTTGAGAGCAATCGAGAGTAAGTTATGATGCTTGTTTATTTTGGTAATTATCTTAATTCGACTGCAGTGACGGCTGGTCTTATGGCTAACGTCTTTGTGGTACACCGTCCCACACGATGAATTCGAGGAATTCTTTATTGTTATTTTCTGGTTTTACACCTTTAAGAGTTCTTGGTAATTTATGATAAACTTTTATAATGATCTTAATAATAACGCTGGGTTAATGCGTGAATAACAATAATACTTGAATATTAATAATAAATTCGCTCCGCGGGTTGTCAGTCCCTTTTTATAGGGCTGTTGATCACTCCTTCTCCAGGTTTGTCACATGACAATTAGACGGTGGGAGATGAAATCTGCCAATCATCTGCCGTGGGATCCACCTGAAGAATTCTTTCCAGCGGGCTACCTAAGAGTTTTGTATACCGCAGAATTCGAGCTATTGCGCACCTATTTCTTCACGACTTAAAACGTATTTCTGCAGTTACACGAAACCCTCAGCAGCGTCGATAGCTAAATTCTTATTCTAATTCATTTTTTAGATGTTTACGCTATTGGGTTTTCGATGTACTCTGTACGATTGGTTTCGTACAGTCCACATACTAGGGATTGAAGTTAATATACATTAGTTCCGTATTGGAGCTCGATTTACGGGAAATAAAGGGAGGGCAATCTGTGGCGATGATCAGGAGCGCAGATCCATGAGGGTGTCGGCTGCATTGGTTGATAGGGGCCTCCGTCCCACGCTGATCGTCAGCTGGTATTGGTTGGGCCTTCCTAGTGTTTGTGTAGCCGGCTGGCCGCCACTTCCTATGATAGCTGCTCTCCTGCTCGCTGTTGCCGTCTGTAGATTCACGGCTCGAGCTCTTCTTATCGCGAGTTTCGGTTACAGTGCCTTATCGGCTATGTATTGTTTTGATACTTATGTGAGGTGGTTATAACACCTCTAAAGTACGAAATAGTAAATATAAATGATTGAAAGGGTTAGTTAATAGTAGACTCCACGTCGCGGGACGTGACAGTAAAAGGACGGAGAGCGGGCTTTTGTGAAAGTGTACGATGGTTCGTTCGTTGCACTTCTGCAAAGCACGTGTGTTTCGAAAATGTGCTGGCTTCTTTTTACCTAAAACCTCTTGTCCTGGTGGGAGTTAATTCATAATGGAACGAGAGGAACTACTTGGGGGTAGAAGAAGTCGCTTGAAAAAAATCTTGTCAGTCAGCAAGCAATCACGTCGTCGAAATGTTCTCTGCTCAAGAGTATTACGCGATGTTCTGGGTGTACCCCCTGAACAACGGGGACGCAAGTGCTGCAACGTGAGACTTTGCGCGGAAATACCAACGGCTCCGAACGCCAAGAAAAAATTCATTTCCACCAATTTATATAACGTAGGAACAACACGTTCCATGAAAAATAAATTAAGTGATCAGTGTTACTAGCCGTGTAGTGAAGTGAATATTCGGTACATTAACCTGGACGTACCTGGCATTGCAACCTTTAACTTTGGGTAGTGTCGTATACCTGGGACCAGCTGTGCACGGGGCTCGTCCATCGATGACCAGGATATGTTCAGTGACCCAGTGATACAGGTTATCAAGCTGTAGGTGAATTTTCGACAAGGGTGAATTTTAGTTACTTTATTGGTGATTATTCATTTTTAAATTAAACGCAAGCTATGGCTTATTTCCGGCAATAATTCTCAAACTTCTCGTACGAAAATATTTATTCTGGCTTTTTAAGCAGACTTATTCGTTATCAGCAACAGTGCTGGCCGTTATTGAATTACGGATTTTTATCACAATAACGAAATACGATCAATTTTCGTTAATTTCCTGTTACATTACCTTTTCGTGGCTAAGTTATTAATACAAGGAAATTTACGTATTTCTTATCCTCCTACTTCAAATAATTATTATTTTCGAATCTTACAACGCGGAGTTTCAACGATGCGCGAAGACACGCGGGATCAACCACTACTCAACGTACAGCGTGATGAAAGTGTCGATCGTCGAACTTTTCAATCGCACGCTGAAAAACTTCATGTGGAAACAATTCTCCTTGAACGCGTCTTATCGCTGGGTCGACCTGTTACCCGCGCTCGTACGCACCTACAATCATCGCAAGCATCGGACGATCAACGCCAGACCCGTTGACGTGACACCCGCGACGCGTTTGTCGTTCGCCGCGAATGAACCCCTCACACCCTCCGCATCGAAAGGTATTCGACGACGCGCGAAATTTAAAGTCGGTGACAAGGTGCGCGTGAGTAAGTTCAAGACCCTTTTCGAGAAGGGATACACTCCGAACTGGTCGACCGAGGTATTCGAAATCATCACCGTACAACGAACGTGCCCGGTCACGTACATTCTGCGCGATTCCGCGGGAGAGCCGATCTCGGGTGGATTTTACGAGTACGAACTACATTCGGTCGCGAACCCCGACGTCTATCTGGTCGAGAAGATTATTCGTCGCAAAGGGAATCAGGTGTACGTTAAGTGGCTTGGATTCGATTCGTCGCGGAACTCGTGGATACGCGACAAGGATATTCTATGATTCGTTATAATTAGCATGCTTGATGTATCTGTAATAAATAAATGAATAAATAAATGAAAAATACATATAAATATATATACATTATCCGTTTATTCAAAAAATATATATCACGTACAAAATACAATTTTGACTATTCTTTTTTTTTCTTTTTTTTTTGACTAGGAGGAAATCCCCACGGATACCCTCGGGCCGCGGGGGTGGGCCGGGGGTTATGTGGGACTCGAACCCACTAAAACCTCCTAGGTGATCTACCTCAGGGGACGGAGTTGCGCGCCTGAAGGGGAGGACTTGCGCGAGAACAAGCAAGTGATTTCATTCGTTTGCCCCCCCTTCCTGCGCATTCGCCACTCCGCCCCTAACAACCCCGACAGGCCTGTCGGGGTCTTCCCTGGGGGAGATAACTCCTTCCCCAGATCTTCTCCGGCGATGCGCGACGGATCACACGCCCGCGTCGCCACTGGGGGGCCGCTGCTGCTAAGGTGGGTGGTGTCCCCCGACACCCCCCCACCCCACGGCCCCGCGATCGAGGCTGAACCCGACCCCGCTTTGTGATAGTCAAGGGGCCGGGCGGGGGCACAGGTTGGCCCAGGGGGCCGCTCCAGAGCGAGGGTGGCGGCCCACCATGACGAGCCGCCTATTCGTCCCCCAAGCCTCGATCGCAACACGGAGCGGCCGCACGCGCCGCTCCTGCGGGGAGGGCCCGCTGTTTTTATTTCGGGGCCCTCCCATTTCCACCCCGTCACCGCCACCGCGGAACACGCGCGCTGCCACCGCGCGGCCGCGGTGGCTCCAAACGGACGGTGGGGTGGCCCACGTACAAGGGGGGGGCCACCCTGCTCCCTTCCACTGTCACGCCCCCCACTCTCACTGGGGGGGCGGCGGCCGAGGACCGGTGTACGCCCTTGGCCTGTCTACCCCTCCCCCGCGTTTCGGGGGAGGTGAGGCGACGGCGCGGCCGGAGCCTAAGCGGGGGAGTGGGGCGACGCTATGAACTACGTCGCCGCTTTGCCTCCCCCGGCTCCGGGTCATCCGCGTCGCGCTCGTCGCCTCCTGGGGGCCCCGAGGCGGGATGGGCGTTGTTCCCGCTCACTGTCCCTCTCCGCCTCTTCCTTCTCGAGGATAATTTGCTCGGCGAAGACGGACATGACCTCCCAGCAGCCCCGATCTCTCGCCATCCGACGCACGACAGTCGGAAGGTCGAGGTCGGGGCCCAGCTGCGCCTCGAGGACTCGGCGATCGTCCAGCCACTCTTGGCATCTGGCCAGAGTGTGATCGGCCGAGTCCTCGTCGCCCGAACCGCAGCTGTGGCACTGCGACGTGGCCTCCCGCCCGATACGACACAGGTAATCCCCGAAACAACCTACACCGGTGATCACCTGTGTCAGGCGGAAGGTAAGCCTGCCATACCCACGCCCCGCCCATTCGTCGAGAATGGGCAGAAGCGCCCCGACAACGCGCCGCTCCCGATATTCAGGGAGTGATAGCCATTGGAGCCATTTGGCCTCCATGCGTTGCCGGGCCTGGCCTCGAGCCACTACGTGTCCGTTGACCGCTGGGTCCCCCGCGTCGCGGAGCTCGCGGACGGCGGAGTACACCTCAGGCTCCATCTCCGCGAGCAGATGGAATGGGGGGGACGCGGCCAGAGCGGACAATTCGGCGTACGCCACCGTGCGATACGCTCGCACGGCTTAGAGGAGTGCTGTGCGGTGAACTTTCGCGAGGAGCTCCCGCCCCACGCGACACTCCTCCAGGTCACCGGCCCATATAGGCGTGCCGTACAGTGCCATGGACCGGATGACCGTGACGTATAATCGCCGAATACCCTCGTGAGGGCCCCCGAGGTGCCGTTCCAGTCGGGGGCCGAGGGTCCTGAAGTGACTCGTGAATCGCCAGTAGGTGGCCAGGGTCAGGCCGAGATAGTTCATCGAATTTTGACTATTCTACGCTATACCTACATATATTACATATATTACATATATTACATATATTACATATATTACATATATTACATATATTACATATATTACATATATTACATATATTACATATATTACATATATTACATATATTACATATATTACATATATTACGTATATTATATGTATTATATATATTCATATATTACATAGACAAAAGAAATAAACGTATATACATATGTACATGCAAACATACTACGTATTGGGGGTCTCGAGGGACTCGTCGCGCTCAAGCTCGGGGAGCTCGTGGGTATCGAGTTCGGGGATACGATAATGCCCCCACGGAAGGGTGCTTAACCGATCGGCCAGAATACATCGTTTATCGTCGAACGGGCTGAGAGCGTTCTTTTCCTCACTCACCGAATACACCTCGTGCCCTTTTGAACGAATATTGTTTTGTCGAATCGATTTCTCGGTGAGATCGCGGAGACAACGAATGTAATCGTCGAATTGTATATGTGTCGCTACCACGTGTCTCCGGCCACCCTTCACTTTTTTACACTCACTCGTAGACCCCACTTCAGCGTTAAACGTTCTAGTCGTGTACATCTTAGACCTCAGTCCGACGAACTCGGTCATCAAGGTGCCGTTGTTCTCATCTTTCATGAGTCCCGGAACCTTTTTGTTTACGCGGGCATACCGTACGGATTGTCCACCGCGTAATCACTCGTATCGAATCGAGCGATGTCACGCTTCATCGTTTCATACATATCCACGCATTCCACGCTATACATTAAACTGTCGGTGTCGGTGTACAGGACCTTACACCGATCACCGGACTCCGCACGCATATACGCGTAATGGAACTCATACAGGCATTCTTTCGACACGTCCAGCACACTCATCCCCACGTATATTGGCTTGTCGAACTTCACTTTTAGTTTTCGCATTTCGATTGCCACCAACTGTTCGGAGAAAATCGTGCGACTGTGAAAGTTTGGTTTCGCAATCAGCGCTTCCGCGCCGTAACGACCGTCCCACCGCGTCACCAGTCGCACGTCTACGCGATTCCGCACATTCTCCATTGTTTTACCGTACACCGCATTGTTCATTAATTTAAACAGAGTTTTCTGAAATTCACTCGTGGCTAGCGTCCTCAAACCGGTGTTCAATCGAATATAGTCGCGCAACCAATGCGATTGATCGAATCGCAACACTCGATGAATTTTCTTCACGCGTAATCCGTGTCGCACGCACTGTTTCAAGTAGCGATAGTGAATTACGTATCGCTCCTTATCGTCGAGCGTGGCAAGCAGCTTCGTCTGTTTTCCTTTTGGCGCGTGCTCGCCAGCAGATATCCCTCGGATTCCTCGGAGTCCTCGCCATCGGGCAGGGATGATACGTCGAGCGCGGCCGCCGTCGCATCGTCCAGCCTGCGACATCGCTCATCCGTACAGGTTGTTGACGTCGAAGTACATCAGATACGTCGACGACTTCGACTCGTCGTACATCCCAGCAGGCAGGTGCTTGTTGTTGGCACGCGCGTACCTGTGCGAACACTGGCTCAGACCGCCGCGTATGCCACGCTCCACGAACAGTAACATGTCCACGTCCGTTAAAAGCTCTAATCGTACGCCAGTGTATTTTAGCATCGCGTCC